>SJYV01021315.1:308498-321103 GCA_006410875.1 Neotragus pygmaeus
CACCAACAGATGAATGGATAAAGATGTGGTACGTATATATAATGGAATATTACTCAGCCATAAAAAGGAATGAATTTGAGTCAGTTTCATGAGGTTTTTATTCATCAGGACCCTACTTATCTTTCCAATCCATCCACTTTCCTTCATTCTCAGGGCTAATTCTTTCTCCTGCCCAGACCACCCCTGTGACTTCAGTCACAATTTGAAGACAGGAACTTCAAATTAACATTTTAATAGAAATGAAATAAAATAGTTAAAAATCCTTTACCTGAAATGATAAAAAATACACTTTAAAATGTCTCTGAAGTAGAAACTGCAGGAAATCACTACCATTGTAGGGCTGAGGGATGCAAAAGAAGAGGTTGGAACTACTGGACTTAGAAATTTGGAGAAGGGGCTCCATGGGGCAGCGTGAGCTGGTGTCTCCTAGCAGAAGCAATGAGCTGCCTCTGCAAATGTCACATCATCAGCTGCAAATTCCTCAAGTGGAAGGTGAGCGACCACTGCTGGGATGATGCAAGGCTGGGAGATGCTATCAAGAACAGGAAGTAATCAAACAAGTTTCTACCCAGGGAACTCTATTCAATATCCTGGGAAAAGATAGAAAAGAATGTGCATTTGTATAACTGAGTCATTTTGCTGTACAGCAGAAATTAATACAACATTGTAAATCAACTATATTTCAGTTTAAAAAGGGAAAGAACAGGGAGTAATCAGACACGAAAGACAGCAAGTTTGGCCAGGGTACTATTCTTTTGAGGACACAGAAGTAGCGAGTACTTTCTCTTTGCCTTCCAGGCTCCTCCAAGCACCCTAAATTTTCAGAGCCCAGGAGCAGCAGAAATGAGATTTGCAATTCTCAGCCCGCAGCATCAGAGCAGAATGGAAAGGACCGGCATGGAGCTGAGAAACTAGATCTACATCACTGGCTTTCTTCACAGTCCCTTTGCATTCTTCATTTTCCAATGTTTCCTTCTTCCTTGCTGCCCTAAGTGACACCGAGATGTGGGACTGATGAAGGCCTGAGAGTAGTTCCACTGAGAAAGAGTATAGGGTGGAGGAGAAATTGCAGCCATGCTGGAAATGGAAGAAGGAATGTTCTAGCCACCAGGACCCCACTTACACTGTAAGTGGAAATTTTGATTTCTGCAAAACAGTCCTTGATGTGAAGTTAGNCCCTAAGTGACACCGAGATGTGGGACTGATGAAGGCCTGAGAGTAGTTCCACTGAGAAAGAGTGTAGGGTGGAGGAGAAATTGCAGCCATGCTGGAAATGGAAGAAGGAATGTTCTAACCACCAGGACCCCACTTACACTGTAAGTGGAAATTTTGATTTCTGCAAAACAGTCCTTGATGTGAAGTTAGCCTTGACAGATTGGCTTTGCAGGCTTTCTTTTGCTTTGAATTTGTGAAATATTTAATAGTTTCACAAGAGCTATAATCTAAGAAGGTTAATTAATATGTATCTGTGCATACTTAAGTACCAGTTTTATTGCAATAAAAATAAGCTAATTCTGAGGGTCCTCAAGATATATTTCCCTTTAAAATGGGTTCAAGCAGGGATTTTCCTGGCAGTCCAGTGGTTAAGACTTCACCTTCCAGTGCAGGGGGTATGGATTTGCTCCCAGGTTGAGAAGCTAAAATCCCACAAGCCTTCCAGTCAAAAACCCAAAATAAAAATAGGAGCAATATTGTAACAAATTCAATAAAGACTTTTTAAATAGTTCATATTTTTTTAAAGCATTTTAAATAAAATAGGTTTATGCATTACTCCAGTTGATGAAAAGGAAGATGTGATCTGGCTTCTGGCCAGGGTATACAGTAGTCCTGACCCCACTGTCCCCAAACCTACAAGACGGGGGTGGGAGACAGGGCAGAAATACCACCACATGTTTTGGTTGTGTCCAGAGCTGGAGCAGGTTGGAAGGTGTAACAGAGACGTGGGGGCAAGCAGGTGATGGTGCTGATGGATGATTCAAGGACAGGCGGAGATACATCTGACACTATTAAATGGCACTCTTGGTGTTGCTGAAGGAGAAAACAGAACAGGCTCTATCTTGAAAGCAAGACTCTATCTTGGACTGAACTGTGGACTTTGAGCTATATGCCCAGTATCTATGGAAACAACATACCAACAGGAAAACCAGGTCCTTGGAAGGAAAAGCTCCAGAGCTCGTACCTAGACTCTCCATCCCTAAAAGAATATCCTACTTATCTGTGTAACCGAATAGAATCATATATTCTATTATGCTTATTAGGGTATGACCACAGGCCTATTGATAATGGTCCATTGTCAAAACTACCTAGGCTTAAGGCATATGAATGATGGGTTAACTTTGATTGTATCTTTCTTTTCCTTTGTTCAGACTAGTTTCAGGGAATTTGGGGAAGCAGGTTTGTGCACTTACACTTAGGGTATTATGAGGCTTTTACAAAACTGGTCGGGATCCTTGGCTAAGAGGAGACTCTGCCTTGGGCCTGCTGGTGTAATAAACTGCCCTCCACTATCTGCATTGTCCTTCTGAGTCCTGGAATGCTTGGCTACAACATTTCCAAAAGTGGCTGCTGATTCATCTTCCATCTGTATTGGTTCCACATAGGCACAGATGTGCTAGGGGACAGAGGAAAATGACAAGGATCCATTAGAGAAGAGGAAGGATGAGGTATCTGAGTTGGGCCTTAAAAGATTGGGGAGATCTTAAGAGAGAAGGAACAGGAGTGAGGGCCTGCCGGGTCAAGGGCACAGTGGAAGCCCAGGTGAGGGGATGGCCAGCCTGCGATGCTGGAGCGAGGGGGAAAGTGTGCGGAAGACTGTAGCCACCGGATCATGGCAAGGCCTTGAATCCTAGGGAAGGGAGCTGGGGTTTTATTCTTTTTTTAACTTTTTATTTTTATTGGAGTATAGCCGATTAACAATGCCTTGACAGTTTCAGGTGGACAGCAAAGGGGCTCAGCCGTGCAGTCACATGTACCCATTCTCCCCTGAAACGCCCCTCCCATCCAGGCTGCCACTTAACACTGAGCAGGGTTTTCTGTGCGGTACCGTAGGTCCTTGTTGGTTATCCATTTAAATATAGCAGTGTGTACATATGATCAGGTAGGTGGGGTTTTATTCTGATACAGAGAGGGATCTACCTTCTGCTCTTTAATGAGAGGGGAAGGGGGAGGGCAAGTCCAAATTTTTTACCGTGGTTCTTGTTTTTCCATTAAGGAAAGGGAGATTCAGAGACAGCAGTGCCACCCAAGACCACAGGGCACTTGGAAACCAGTGTGGAGGAGCCGTCCCTGCCTCCGGCCCCCTTAGGCACGAAGGGACCTCTCCTCTGTTCCTGACGGGCGGGTTGCCGGGGAAGAGAGGGCCTAGCACCTCATATCGCCAGAATCCCAAGACCAAGGCTTGTTCGTGCTTCTCTCTGGCCGGCTCAGAAGGAAGTGTCCATATCACCCACACTCTCGTCCCTACAGAGTCGGGACTGGGGAGCTCAGGGACGCCCCAGTCCATCAGGAAATGTACAACCATGCAGCCCTCCCTCGACTACCATTAGTGCTGTATATGGAAAGGCCAAACAGCTCCCGCCCAAAAAATTGTATCTCATTTCTTTAAAAAATTGTATCTCATTTCTTTAAAAAATGTGTGTGAATGGAAACAGAGCAGACAGATGCCCAGGAGGAGACCAGGAAAGGGGGGCAGTGAGGAAGGGTAACTAGATAAAATAAATGGGCTTGGCGCATGCCTTTTGACCATTTTGCTGTAGTCTATTGATTTGGATTTCTTCCCCCTACCCTGGGAGTAATCAATTTTTCGGTGGATGGGCAGAGTACAATAATTGCAAGCAAACTCTTCAAATGGGTTGTCATTAATTTGCCTTTTGCCGGTCCTTGTATCACTCAGAGAAAGATGCGTTTAGCTTTCTCCAGACACTATTGGAGGGATGCTCTGGGGATTTAATGGGGCTGATTGGCATGGGGCAGGGAATGTGGGCTTGGGAGGGGCACGCTGAGCTCGGATGGACTAATGAAGCCACTGTGTTGGCTCATCTTTACAGAGTCACTTATTACCGCTAATTGGGAGGGACAGTTCAAATAAGCACAGAGGAGCAGTGATCACACGAGCGTGACGTGGTTTCAAAGAGGCCTCTGCAACTCCCCGAACCCCTGCGGCTGGCTGGCTGGACACTGGGGCCTGGACGCGTCCACAGAGCTGAGGCTTTGTCAGGGTGTCCCGTAGAAGCCAGCAGACTCAAGAAAGCGAGGTTTGCCAGTCATCACGGGGAGCCCTAGACAGACGTGCAGCTGCCTGGGACACTTAGAAAGTCAACAGCTGACGGAAAGGAAGGACTCTGAGCTGGGCTGTAAATGGACCTCAAGATGTGATCAGAATTAATTTGCAGAACATAGTTAGAGATTGTTGTCTGTAAAGGGCGCAGTTGGTTTTAAAGATCAATTATTTGTGTGAGCATTCCAATATTAATAACCTGGCAAATGCTAGGTCCCCCTGCTTTATCTTTTGAGGATGTCCTTTGCAAGAAGACATTAATTTCTTCTCCAGTCTGTTAAATAGATATGAGTGAAAGCACTACATCCATACCAATATATTATGGCGACTATTCCCAAATATTTGGTTGCATTTGTGCCAACCAAGTTGTCACTAGCCGATACTGGGTTTTCCAGATGTCCACAAGGAAGGGGTCAGACCCGCCCCCATCTGTTCATTCTGCAAAGGTATAAAGTGCCTGCAGTGGGCCAGAAACCACTCCAGCTAAGGAAAAGAAGACGTTGCTGTTCCCAGTTTCTAATCCTGTGGAAGGTGGGGACACAGAATGAAGAAGTGGTGAACGAGGTCATTTCAGAACAGGAGCTGGTGGTGAGGACCACAGAGAGGGCTGTGCTCCAGCCACTATTTCGCTTCGCTTCATGTCCTCCCGCCCTTATGCTGGAAGGAAGACAGGATCCAGCAGTGCTGCCCACAGGCACACAAAGCGCCTCTGACATTGGAGGGGACCCCAGATAAGGCCAAGTTCAGGTGCCTGGTTTAGAGACAGGAAATTCAAACGCTTCAGGATCTAATTATCACCCCATCCTGAGGAAGTGTGTATAAGAGAGTCTGGTGCTATACTGCTCCCAATGGAGAAAATTGATCCCAAGCTAAGTTGTTATTCAGTCGTGTCTGATCCTTTTTAACCCCTAGGACGACAGCAAGTCAGGCTTCGCTGTCCTTCACTATCTCCCAGAGTTTACTCAAACTCAAGTCCATGGAGTCGGTGATGCCATCCAACCATCTCATCCTCTGTCACCCCCTTCTCCTCTTGCCCTCCATCTTTCCCAGCATCAGGGTCTTTTCCAATGAGTCAGCTCTTCACATCAGGTGGCCAACACATTGGAGCTTCAGTTTCAGCATCAGTCCTTCCAATGAATATTCAGGGTTGATTTCCTTTAGGACAGACAGGTTTGGGTACAAAGTCATGGTACCTTGTCTTGGGGCTGGCTTCATCCTCACTGTTGCTCTCCTGATTTCTACTGTAAAAATACACATCCATGATCATCATCACACAAACACACATCTCCAAATGAAAACTTATAGGTGGGAGGAAAAAAAGTCATTCCTTTTCTCCCAAACACTGAAAATTACATTATCTATTTATGACACCAGCAGATGGTGTGTATCTGAGCTTCCACTTTGAAAGTATTTTCAAGAGGGTGACAGACCTTGCTTTGTGAAGAGAGCAGACCTAAAACGGGATATGAGTTTATGAAATTCATATAAAGCCATTCCCACCAACCTTTGCATTTGTTTTGAAATTTAAATTGGAATAATGAGCTGTTAAATCAGGCTAGTGGGTAAGTAGTGAAATGCTTTCCGGGAGAATGTAAGTCTTAGTACTTCACAAGAAAATTAGGTTTGGGTTTCTCAGCATGGAAAATAGGAACTTATTTCCTGGGTAATGCATTCCATTTTAGATTTCCTGTGATATATTAAGAATGAATTGGTTGTTCATTGATACCTTCCAAGAGACCCCAACATGGGCAACACAATGCCCCGTTCACTTCTGCATGAATGCTTCTAGTTCTTTTCTTCACATCTGGAAGTCATTTATTTTGCCCCCAGACAGCTGCAGGGGCTGCTGACATACGATGGAGGCAGGGGCGCTGGCGAGCCTGGGGAGATACGTCCTGGCTTTGTCGGAGGCAAGAGCAGAACCCGCTTTCTTACTGGGTGTTGAGCACAGGTTGACCAATTAAGGAGCCAGTCGAATAGCCTTAAAATGCCTTCATGGGGGAAAAAGGAATTTATGTTGGTAAAATGAATCCTTCCTTTTGAGATCTAAAAGGAAAACGCCTGGCTCAGCTCTCTGTGGGATTTCTTCCTAATGGGCCTGAGCACAGAATGCCCTTTTGTAGGCGAGGATGTAGATAACGATACAGATCCTGACAAATTTATTGTTTTAAAACAACCCCATGTGATGGCGGCTCACCCCTTTGTACTCATTGGTCAGTGGAAGTCCTTAGGAATCCACCTCCAGCACACCTTCTGGGGATTGGATCAGGAGTGTGGAGCAAGGTGCTTTGGGGAAGCAAAGAGCAGCTGTAAGTGATGCCAACTGGAGCTTCTTCCTCTGTTTTTACAAGGCATCTGACATCAGCTCATGCCCCTGGGTTACAGGCTAAACTGTTGCTCAGTGCCATGTTGAAAACGGACACCGAGGCTCCAAATACAGAATGAAGGATCCTAGCAGCATCCCACCACCCGGATGCCATTTAGAACTTTACGGGGCTGGGACTTCCCTGGTGGTCCAGTGATGAAGAATCCACCTGCTCATGTAGGGGACATAGTTTTGATCCTAGGTCCGGGAAGATTCCTCTTGCTGCAGAGCAACTAATCCCCTGCACCACTGAAGGAGGAAACAGACAGAACAGGCTCTGTCTTGAAAGCAGGACTCCATCTTGGGCCGGACTGTTGACTTTGAGCTATATGCCCAATATCTACGGAAAAGACATACCAACTGGAAAGCCAGCTCCCCGGAATGAAAAGCCCCATGGCTGGTACCTAGACTCTACGTCACCTAAAAGATTACCTTAATTATCTGTGTAACCAAATGGAATCATACATTCTATTATATTATGCTTATTGGGGTATGACCACAGGCTTATTGATTTTCCACTGTTAACTACCTAGGCCTAAGGCACATGAATCACGGGTTAACTTTGATTGTATCTTTCTTTTCCTTTGTTTAGACTAGTTTCAGGGAATTTGGGGAGGTGGATTTGGGCATGTACACTTAGGGTATATAAGGTTTTCACAAAAACTGGTCGGGATCTTTGGCTAAGAGGAGGCTCTGCCTTAGGCCTGCCGGTGTAATAAACTGCATTCCACTATGGGCATTATCCTGAGTGAGTTTGTTTCCCGGAACACGTGGCTACAACACCACAACTATTGAGCCCGAGCTCTAGAGTCCTCAAGTTGCAACTACTGAGCCCACGTGCAGCAACTAACTGAAACCCATGAACCCTAGAGCCTGTGCTCTGAAACAAGAGAAGCCACCACAGTGAGAAGCTCAAACACTACAACTTACAGTAGAACAACCTGCTCGCTGCTACTCGAGAGAGCCCAAGTATAGCGATGAAGACAGCACAGACAAATTAAAAAAAAAAATTTTTAAGAACTTTATGGGGGTGGTGTGAGCAAGGCACTTTCCTAGCAGTCTTACTAAGCATCCAAATGGATGGAGTTGCTAAGAGTTCAGAGGGCATCTCTAGTCAGGACAGTAGCTGGATAGGAAAGAAGGAAGACAGAGGGTGGGCATGTCACTTAGGACTGGAAAAGAACTGCAAAGCCTGGTGCGGCTCCTGTGTAATAGCAACAGAGGCCATCCGGAAGAGGTTCCAGGGAAGGTGTCTGCATGGCTGAGGAGGAAGAGCCAGAGTGTGGCCTGGAAATCATTCCCAACAGAGCCGGGTCCATTCAGGTGTTTACCGAACACACTCAAGGGAGGGGTAAACAGGAAACCAGCCTGTTAAAATATGCGGTAGGGATGCGGTGATGATGGTGGGTAGAGGAGGATTATAATGGGGTTAAAGGGAGACCAACCAGGAGAAGGTAGCAGCCTGAGGGGCCCAATGGGCGAGACGCTGAGCCTGGTCTGCACAGCAAAGAGCAGGTCTTGACCTAAAGCTACTGCAATGAAATCATAGTCCACAGAGAATCCCATGAACAGAGTAGCATCATGGGCTACAGTCCGTGGGGTTGCATGGAGTCAAACACGACTGAAGTGACTTAGTAGTTGCACACGTCAGCTCCAGGTAACAGTGTTTTCTGGAACGAGGTTTGCTCCTGGAACCATCACGCTGCTCCTTTTCTATGGGCTTTCCTGGTGGCTAAGAAGGTAAAGAATATGCCTGCATTGCAATGAACCTGGGTTCAATCCTTGGGTCAGGAATATCCCCTGGAGAAGGAAATGGCTACCCACTCTAGTATTCTTGCCTGGAGAATTCTATGGACAGAAGAGCCTGGTGGACTAGAGTCCATGGGATCTAAAAGAGTTGGACATGACTGAAGTGACTTATCAAGCAAGCACTGTCCATAGCATCAATAAATGAAATCTTTTACTTGAAACCCAGGGGTATTTTCCAGCTTTTGGGAAGCCTCTTGTCTTTCCAAGTCAGAAATTAGGTCTACAAATATTGCCTCCTGAGTAAGAGGAAGGAAGGGAGAGAGAGGAGCTGCAGTAGAATGGTTCAGAGGCATAAATCAAGAGTTTTTGTGTTCTTGGAGAGAAGGTGAAAGGAAGAGGATGAGAGATGAAGGGAGAACTCTAGAACAGACCTGTTGTCCACAGCCGCACCGGGGAGTTACAAGGAATCCATTCATCCATTCATTCCACAGATAGTGACTGAGAGCCTGAGATACACCAGCTACTGTTCTAGGCACTTAGCATGTCTCTATGAACCAAACAGAAAACAATCTCTGCCCCCATAGAGCTTCCATCCCAGCAGGGAAGACAGACTATAAACAATAAACAAAAATAAATAAACCACATAGTCCCTTAGAGGGTAAGATATGCCAAGAATAAAAGAAAAGTAGGAGTGAAGGGATCAGGAGTGGGTTGGGGAATCATGTCTGGCGCGGTGGCAGGGGACCTCACATGAAAGGGTTGGGGGATAGGCCAGGTGTGGCCTTTGTGGCTCTTCACTGCTGTCCAGTGATGCCCCTGCTTCTAGCAGGCGGTCATCCATGGCCTACTTTGTTTACGATTTGTTTCTGTGTTTAGGCTGTGCTGGGTCTTCACTGCTGTGCAGGCTTTCTCTAGTTGTGATGCAGGGCGTTCTCAACGCGGTGGCTTCTCTTGTTGCAGAGCACGGGCTCTAGAGCTCCGGCTCAGTAGTTGTGTCACACAGACTTAGTTGCCCACGACATGTGAAATCTACCAGTCCAAGGACTGAACCTGTGTTCCCTGCATTGGCAAGCAGATTTTTAACCCCTGGACCATCATAGATGCCCTGTTTTGCTTCTTTAAAAAAAAAAGAAAGAAAGAAAGATTTTTTGTGTGTGGACTTTTTAAAAGTCTTTGTTGAATTTGTTACAACATTGCTTCTTTCATATTTGGGTTTTTAGCCTTGAAGCATGTGGGATCTTAGCTCCCCAGCCAGGAAGAGCACCCGCAACCCTTGCATTGGAAGGCAGCATCTTAACCACTGGATCACCAAAGAAGTTCCTCACATCTACTTTGGAATGAAACTTGCCTGTGTGCCCTCCACTCTCTTCAACCCTCTAGGACCCATTTTGTGAAAGCCACCCCCTCAGAGAACCCAGCGNACCCTTGCATTGGAAGGCAGCATCTTAACCACTGGATCACCAAAGAAGTTCCTCACATCTACTTTGGAATGAAACTTGCCTGTGTGCCCTCCACTCTCTTCAACCCTCTAGGACCCATTTTGTGAAAGCCACCCCCTCAGAGAACCCAGCGCTCAGTCAAAGTGTGGCTGAGGAAGCCCTGACGGTAACCAAAGCTGAATGAGATCGAGAAGCACGTGACAAGGTGACAAGGACGAGGGTGGGGCCCTCAACCAAAGCGGAACCCTTCCACTTCAGAATGTCACCCAAGTCAATCCCCAACAGAGTCTTTCCATATCTGGGGTCTTTTATTTCTGTTTCTCACTGATTGGGTTACACTTTACGGCCACCTGTCTTCCGGACTCCACTCTACACCTTGTGACACCTTTTTAATTTTATTTTTCTTTTTTCAGGATTATTTCATTTTGACCATTGGGTCATTACAGTTTGTATTAACTAAACTGCTTATGGGGCTTTGCAAGTGGTGCTAGTGGTAAAGAAACTACCTGCCGATGCAGGAGATACAAGGGATGCAGCTTCAATCTCTGGGTCAGGAAGATCCCCTGGAGTGGGGTGTGGCAACCCATTCCAGTATTCTTGCCTGGACAGAAGAGCCTGGTGGGCTATAGTCCATGGGGTTGCAAAGAGTCAGAAACGACTAAAGCAACTTAGCACACATACATATTGCTCATGAATATTTTTTTCTTGGCAAAATCTGTGTCAATCATTCTATTTATGAGTCACAAGTTCATTAGAAATAAAGCAGGGCATAAATAAATCTCCAAATGGATAGGATCTACAAAATCCATGAATCCCCAATTTCAGGATCACCTTGATTTAAAAATTATGCACCCAACAATATTACCACAACCTAGAAATTCAAACTTCATCTCCCAACCTGTCACTCAAGCAGCCTAGAAATTGGTTGCTGACCAGGTGTGACCAGGTGTTACCAGGTGTCCTAATTTGGGACTTAAAACATGTGACCACAGAGAGATATGCTTGTCCATTTGTAGCTTGTCCTCTTTATAAGTCTTTAAGAATATTCCAACCCCTACTTTCCCTTCCCTTGAAAACAATCCCAAGGGTTAATATCCCCAGGAGCTGAGATTCAGTCCCCAGAATCATGAATTCCTGCAAGCCCTTGTCCTTTGCTGATAGAATCTCCCCTTTGAGTACAAATAGAAAGCAATCCTTGGTAACTTCTACTACAATTCATTCCACAGCCTATCCATAGCTATATATTTAGTTCACATCTCTCCAAAAGGCCAGTTCAGTGGTCAAGATTGTGGGTTGAGATGCTCAAGACTTCAAAGTCCTATTTCTACATGGGTTGCTACCCTATTTTGCCCCCTACAATCCTATAACCATTGCCTTTTGGGGTATTGAGGACAGGGTGCAGAAAACAGACACTCACCAGAATCCAGTGGTGCAAGAATGCCTTTCTGCAGGAGGCAGGGTGGGCAGCTTGAGCCTGGCTCAAAGGGAACACATTTTGCCCAGGGTTGTATAAACCAAAGGCACTCCTCCCATTGCCAGGACCACTGTCCCCACTCAGGGTCGAACCAGAGGACACAGTCTTTCCCATCTACCCGCCTCCTGCCATCCTGTACTCTGAGCATCACTCTGCACACACCACCCTCATGACCTTGAAGAGTTCCAACAAAAACGCACTCTCTTCTCCATCTTTTTATTTCAATGAATTTATTTAGAAATAGTGGAGGAACTGTCATTCAGGACAAACAAGCTATGGTGAGTCCACTGAGGGTTTGGGGGCAGGTTGTATTTAAAGGAATTAAAGATCTCCACCCTATCTCGACACCAGAAGGACTGTTTTGTCTGTCCACACACCCAACATAAGGAGTACTGGTGACACCCTAACACAGACCTGTCTGTGAGTGGAAAGGAAGACAAGATATTATCCGAAAGTGAGAGGTTTGAAAAATCTCAACCAGAGTGAATCTGACTGCAGACCCTTGGCACTCCTGGTCCAAGTCCCTGTGCCCTTCTAGGTGCTTCCTTGCATCTCACTCCTCTCTCTTTACAGTCTCCACTTCCTCAGGGGTAAATCTGGGAAAACGTGATCTATATGACTGGACTATTGTCAGGATTAATGCAAAAACATGTGTAAATCCCCACATGGTGCTCACCACACAGTCAAATTTAATACATAGTTGAGGTGATGATGATAATGAATCAGTGGGAAACCAATTTTAATTTTTTTTTATGATGCTATTGCTTCATTCAACTCACGAGGTATACATTAAATGGCTTCCCAAACTTCCGTGGAGGCTGCAGTAATTAAGGATGCTTTGGAGGAAGCATGGGCCCCCCACAGCTCACCTTCTCCTGGTGGGCAGAGGGGGTGGTGTTAACACCTGGAACCCTTGATCCCACCTGAAAATGGCATCTGACCCTAAAAACCCTACATGAAGAAATGGAAAAGGAAATTGAGTGGTCCTTCCTAATCTAAATAAAACAAAGTGAAGTCATGAAGCAGGCGTCTCCCTTCGCTGATGGAATATATGAAATTATACAGAGAGGGCGGGATGATCTGGGAGAATGGCATTGAAGCATATATACTATTATGTAAGAAACGAATCACCAGTCTATGTTTGATACAGGATGCAGGATGCTTGGGGCTGGTGTACGGGGATGATCCAGAGAGACGTTGTGGGGTGGGACGTGGGAGGGGGATTCGGGATTGGGAGCTTGTGTACACCTGTGGTGGATTCATGTCGATGTATGGCAAACCCAATAGAGTATTGTAAAGTTA
>SJYV01021315.1:323983-398409 GCA_006410875.1 Neotragus pygmaeus
ACTTTTGGCCTCAGAGGGAGTAGGAGAGGGCGGGATGATCTGGGAGAATGGCACTGAACCATATATACTATTATGTAAGAAACGAATCACCAGTCTATGTTTGATACAGGATGCAGGATGCTTGGGGCTGGTGTACGGGGATGATCCAGAGAGACGTTGTGGGGTGGGACGTGGGAGGGGGATTCGGGATTGGGAGCTTGTGTACACCTGTGGTGGATTCATGTCGATGTATGGCAAACCCAATAGAGTATTGTAAAGTTAAATTAAAAAATAAATAAATAAATAAATTTAAAAAATAATAAAAAAAATAAATCAAAAAAAAAAATTGCACAGCAACTATACTTCAAATTAAAAATAAAAAATAAAAAAAAAGAAATTATACAGGACAACATAGGAAGAGCTTGCTGGTAAACCACAATTTCCTCACTCATTATAAGCACATGACCATGGAGGGAAGGTATCAGATATCCCTTACCCCTGGAAATAGCCTTTTCTAGACCTTAGATTCAATTTCAGCAAATATGTAATAAGTGTCTGCAATGTGCCAAGCACTGTTAGACCAGCGCAGTCCAATAGAATTGTGGATGATGGGCATGCTCTACATCTGTGTTAAACATGCATTAAATGTTGAGTGCATTAAACGTGGCTAGTGTGACTGAGAACTGAATTTTAATTTTGTTTAACACTAGTGAATTTTACTCTAAATTTAAATGACCAAGGGGGAAATGGATGAAGTTGGTCAAAAAGTACAAACTCCCAGTTATAAGCGCTGGGGATGTAATGTACAATAAGTATAATTTACAATGCTGTATACATATATATGAAAATTGTTAAGTAAATCTTAAAAGCTATCAGAAGAAAAAAAATTTTAATGATGTATCTGTATGAGATGATGGATGTTCATTAAACTTAGCATGGTCATCATTTACGATGTATATAAATCAGATCATTATGTTATACACCTTAAACTTATACAGTACTAGATGTCAGTGATATCAATATCGCAATAAGAATGGAAGAAAAATGGCAGTGTGTGACCAGCAACTACTATATTGGAAAGGCAAGTCCAGACACTGAAGATTCAGCAATGAACAGGATAGTGCAAAGTCCTTGCTTTCTTGATGCTTATACTCTAGTGAGTGGAGTGAAAATGGACAAAAAAATAAACAAGCAAAACCCATAGTAAGTGAGATAGTGAAAAGTGCTGAAGACAAAAAATAATAAAGCCAAAATGGAGTTAAGAAAGTTCAGAATTCTAAAAAGATAACTCACTTAACATTTTTTTCATGTCTAATGAACGTCCCATAAAGGCTAATATCTCAGATTTTATTTTAGATCCCACCTAACGCAAGCTGTAGAGTCCAGAGCACAAAGTTATGGGGTTTTTATTCTTACATCCATGAATTAAGTGTCTGATTTGGACGGCAGCTTTTATCCTTCTCAACTTTGTACTCAAAATACACTACTTCTCACTTGGTACAATAATCAGAAATAATGTGTAGCTTAATGGAACTTCTCCATTAAAAGGTTTTGGAAATAATATGGGAAATTAATGGTTTACAAGAATAGTTTTAGACACTTGAAAACATAGCTAACCTAAAGACCCTGAATGCACCATGAATACATTCATTCCCCAGCTAAAAATGAATCCTAAAATTGGTTTTGATTTTTATTTAAAATTCAAACGTCTGATGTCCTTAAATTGAACAAATGATATTTAAAAATATCTATATCGGCCTCCAACATCTGCAGATTGCGATTTGCATTTTGAAATTGACTGCTTGAAATGAACACTGCCTTCTCCCTTCCTCTCTCAGTCAGTTAATGAAATGGGAGAGGTCAACCCTTTGTCCTTAAATTAGTTCCCATAAAAATCTTTTCCTACTTTGCAGCTTGTTATGATGTCTTCGGACTGAAGGAAACGTTGCCATTAATTATGTCTTTGTTGAATATGGATCTCTATTCAGAGTGAGTTGAACAGTTTCAAACAAAATTAGCATGTAGCGACCCTCGGGCCAGCTTTGGGTTGGTTATCAAGAATATTTCTCTCTCTCCTTTCTTCCTTTTCTTTTTTTTTTCCTTAAAAAAATTTTTTTTTAATCATGAAGAGAATGCTCTTCGGCAAGTGTGTATTATCTAATATATTCAGCTTTCAGTTGCGACTTTTTCCCCAATGAAGATGAGCTTAATTGAGGTTGTGCTTTTAAGTCTGTAGAGCCCCTTCAACACCTCACACAAAAGCATCTCGAGGCTTTTCATTTGTCTTGAGTATTTTTCAGATGTACAAATATTATTTACTTTAAACAGCAAATCAAAAGGTGCACTATAACAATTTTCAATAAAATATTAGTCAGGACTGAAATATATATAAATTCAAAGCAGGTATTTTTTCTTTCCCCCATTATCAAATCATTTATCGACAGGGAGCCCAGTTAGCAAATTTTAGGTTACATATTGGAGGAACCATTTAGCCACACACTTGAAGTAAGCACTTAATAAAAGACTTTATTTTCAGTCCTCCGAAGATAAATATTACAAACCCACTCGACACTTAAGCAGCAAAATGATGAAGTTCATTTCCTATTTCAGACATTCTTAAGTTTTCATGAATGAGATGAGGGGGAAAGCTTGATTTTGAAGAAGTGAAGTTGATCAGAGACACGCACCCAGTGTGTTCATCTGTGGGAAGAGTTTGACAAAATAAAGAAAAGCTTTCAGCTCTGGGCTCAGCACCATAAAACCCGGTTTGTAGTATGAGGGTCTGATGACTGAAACTCCAGTCCTGGGATGGAAACTCTATTTTGTGAGCATTTAAATCAATACATCCTAGGGAACATGGAAGGAACTATGAAAAAAAGAGAAAGAAATCTCTTTTTATTTTGAATAAAAGAAAAAAAATAAAGCCCCAGACATTACACTAACAAAGTAGATTAAGAACAAAATTCCCAAATGACCCAGTGAAAAATTCCCAAATGTATGAAAAACAAAGGGTGTCCATCTTTTTCTTTCCCTCAAGGAGGGGTCTATGTCATAGCTTTAAAATATTTTGTAGTGACTTCTGAATTTCTTTCATTTTTTTTTTCCTTCAATTCCTTTCCTGAGGACCGAACCAGAGGGTCCCTTGTTGTTAAGCATCTCTAGGGAAGAGGCGCTTACCTTGTGTGGCTTTTAAATGTAATATACATTTTTCATTTTAAATGGGAGCTCCCAGCGACATTGTATAGAAGGGATTCCAGGGCCCCCTGATTATCACCACGTCTCCTTGAGCTGAACCTCCGGGGTGAAAAAAAATGTGAAGGGGGTGGCCTTCTGGAATGAATAAATTCTGTTGCTGCCTGTAATTATTTATTAAAATAGATTAAAGAAATAGGGTAAAAAGGAATCCGCCACCCATGTTAGACATCGCATAATAAGAGTACACAGAAAGGGAAAATTAACACCAGGGAAGAAAGAATGTCAGATATGCGTGTTCAAGAATACAGCTAGCCCCGCATTGTTGGCTCCCATGAAGACACACTCCGGGGCTTTCATTCTGCAGGGTGGGCTGTGCTGCTGAAAACAGGGGTTACTAATACGGATGTGTGTCTCTCTAATTAACATTAGAATCGAGTGGTAAACACAACCAGGGGAGGATTGGAGAGATAGAGAGGGGCTACGAGAGAAGCGAGTGTGTAGGGGGGGAGGGCATGTGGCAGGTTCCAGCGAAGAAACCAGCCAGCCCTTGTTCAGATGTGTTTAATTTTGTCACTTGAGTCAAAATTGGAAACCCGTTTTCTAGGACAATTGCCTCTGTGTTTAGTGGGCACTGTACTTATAGGCTCCTTTTATTGCGAGTGAATTTTATAAACTGAGCACACCATCATCAAACCATCTTGGGGGTCAACTTTCCACTTGTGCCTTTAGCTCTTACGAAAGTACTTTTATAGTGTCTTCTAATATATAGGATTTATCTGTAGTTCTGAGAAGAGCTTTTACACTTAATCCCTTACTGGAGCACTAATTTGTTTCTTCGCCCTTAAAACAGTACTTGCAATTAATTTTCAGCAGATTCAGTAGGTTGGATTTTTTTTTAGTACCGCACCTCAAGAAATGCGGGTTTGTGTCCATCTTTTGTTTGTGGCTGTTGCTGAAGGTGATGACGACTGGGGGTGGAGATGGTGGCTGAGGAGGAGAGACAAATTTAGATTACACATGCCAATATCATTAATGTGTTTCTTCTTTTTTTAAGTCCCAAAATTATAACTGGAAAAGATATTTTTGAACAGTTACCTGAAAATATTTTGAATCATATTTGACTAAAGAAAAAAACTACCAATTTTTTTAGAATCCTTGAAAGATATGCGTTAGTTTATGACACTTTGTTTTTGGTTTTTTTATTCTGGCTTTTCCCATGATATTTGTGCGGAATATTGTGCCATGATGTTTAAGTGTGAAAACCAGAATATACTGGCCTATGTTATAGGGAAGAAAGCCTTTTTTTAGGAAAATGAATATTTTCCTGAAAACATAGCAAAACTATGTCTTAGAATTGGTTTATCAAGATAATAAAATGAAAAATTTCCTTCATTGGAAAAGCTGCATCATCTGTAAAAATTGTGTTTTACTTCCTTTCATACTTAGAAGGCAAAATATTACAGAGACAAAAAAATGCACTAGAATCCTTTTAACCATATGAATACTTCTTAATTTGAGTGAAGCTGGTATGTAACCACTTTATTTAACCAATTTAATAAAGTGTGTATTTTTTCTTACTACTTAATGCTCAGTACCTCCAAAAAAATCTTGTCCAAAGGAAAAAAAAATTACATTTCCGGCTGAATATCTGCCTTTTCTTGTATATGTTAGGAAAAAAACCACATGAACCTACCCAGAGAAATGCTTTGGATTTATTCTCCTAAAANGATTATCACCACGTCTCCTTGAGCTGAACCTCCGGGGTGAAAAAAAATGTGAAGGGGGTGGCCTTCTGGAATGAATAAATTCTGTTGCTGCCTGTAATTATTTATTAAAATAGATTAAAGAAATAGGGTAAAAAGGAATCCGCCACCCATGTTAGACATCGCATAATAAGAGTACACAGAAAGGGAAAATTAACACCAGGGAAGAAAGAATGTCAGATATGCGTGTTCAAGAATACAGCTAGCCCCGCATTGTTGGCTCCCATGAAGACACACTCCGGGGCTTTCATTCTGCAGGGTGGGCTGTGCTGCTGAAAACAGGGGTTACTAATACGGATGTGTGTCTCTCTAATTAACATTAGAATCGAGTGGTAAACACAACCAGGGGAGGATTGGAGAGATAGAGAGGGGCTACGAGAGAAGCGAGTGTGTAGGGGGGGAGGGCATGTGGCAGGTTCCAGCGAAGAAACCAGCCAGCCCTTGTTCAGATGTGTTTAATTTTGTCACTTGAGTCAAAATTGGAAACCCGTTTTCTAGGACAATTGCCTCTGTGTTTAGTGGGCACTGTACTTATAGGCTCCTTTTATTGCGAGTGAATTTTATAAACTGAGCACACCATCATCAAACCATCTTGGGGGTCAACTTTCCACTTGTGCCTTTAGCTCTTACGAAAGTACTTTTATAGTGTCTTCTAATATATAGGATTTATCTGTAGTTCTGAGAAGAGCTTTTACACTTAATCCCTTACTGGAGCACTAATTTGTTTCTTCGCCCTTAAAACAGTACTTGCAATTAATTTTCAGCAGATTCAGTAGGTTGGATTTTTTTTTAGTACCGCACCTCAAGAAATGCGGGTTTGTGTCCATCTTTTGTTTGTGGCTGTTGCTGAAGGTGATGACGACTGGGGGTGGAGATGGTGGCTGAGGAGGAGAGACAAATTTAGATTACACATGCCAATATCATTAATGTGTTTCTTCTTTTTTTAAGTCCCAAAATTATAACTGGAAAAGATATTTTTGAACAGTTACCTGAAAATATTTTGAATCATATTTGACTAAAGAAAAAAACTACCAATTTTTTTAGAATCCTTGAAAGATATGCGTTAGTTTATGACACTTTGTTTTTGGTTTTTTATTCTGGCTTTTCCCATGATATTTGTGCGGAATATTGTGCCATGATGTTTAAGTGTGAAAACCAGAATATACTGGCCTATGTTATAGGGAAGAAAGCCTTTTTTTAGGAAAATGAATATTTTCCTGAAAACATAGCAAAACTATGTCTTAGAATTGGTTTATCAAGATAATAAAATGAAAAATTTCCTTCATTGGAAAAGCTGCATCATCTGTAAAAATTGTGTTTTACTTCCTTTCATACTTAGAAGGCAAAATATTACAGAGACAAAAAAATGCACTAGAATCCTTTTAACCATATGAATACTTCTTAATTTGAGTGAAGCTGGTATGTAACCACTTTATTTAACCAATTTAATAAAGTGTGTATTTTTTCTTACTACTTAATGCTCAGTACCTCCAAAAAAATCTTGTCCAAAGGAAAAAAAAATTACATTTCCGGCTGAATATCTGCCTTTTCTTGTATATGTTAGGAAAAAACCACATGAACCTACCCAGAGAAATGCTTTGGATTTATTCTCCTAAAAGTCATCCATGTTACATGTAGAGAGCATCAAGACTTTATTTACATGTGAACAGAAAGCAGAGACTTCTGGGGTCTCAGTTCAGAAAAATGAAGACAAAGTATAAAAATGTCCAGCTGGAAATGTCATTCGTGGGATCTCAATCTAGCGATTACTGTGTGAACATTGTCCATTCACTTTACCAATATTGTGCTTCTGTTTATTGGCCCATTACCATCTTAACAAAAGTAAATCAATCCAATTCTGCCCAGATCGCATCCCTCCCCTCCAACCCCAGCAACACAGTCTGAAAAGCAACATTTGTTACCCGTAGACGGGGGACACTCACTCACTGAAATGGAACTTCCCTCCAAATGATTTAATGAATACTAGGACACATTTTCACTTTGTTGTTTAGACTCAAGAAGGCATAAAATCTTCGCTATCTATTTATCATGGAGTTATTTTAATGTAAACATGTGTCTATGTAGATGAAGTGTTTTCATTATTAAGCTAATTCCAACGTGTCTCAGATAGACCAGAAGAAGGCAACACAACTCGTGCTGATGGGGAGCCGAAATCTGCCTGGGTTCGGCTTGCTGTCAGAAATGTCTTCATTAGTTTTTTGTCACTCACCGGTGGCAAATGCCGCGTAAATGGAATGACGATCAGGCTCGCCTTGATAACTTGTCTTATCTCATTAGTTCTCACATCAAAGTTAATCAGCAATGTGAATTGTAATTGCTAGAGGAGACAATGCATAGATCACTGGTCGGGGTTTTTTTTCCCCTCTGTATGGCATCTTGAAACATCAGCAGGCTGGTTGGAGCAGATAGGCTCAGGAGGAAAATGATGTGGAAGGCATAATAAGCAAGCTGCTCAGAATTAATGAGCTAACCCAATAAGAAAAGAATGGCCAATCAATGTGAGTTGGGCAAATATAATTTAGAAATAATTGCTTGATTGGTTGCCTATAGTAGACTGATTTGACCACACACAAGGATTAGGAATTAAGATGTCAAGGCAAAAAAATAATTTGGCAACTGAGGGCATGTAATTTTTTGTTTCCTTCCCTTTATGATGGAAAGAGATGAGCATTTGATATGCTATGCGCCAGAATGAAAACATTAGACACACTCCTTCTCTTCTGTTCCCCTCACAATGCAGACTCATTCGGAATACAGTCATGATATTCCTGGACAGGCATGAGAAAGGTGCAGATTAAGAGACAGCTCATGGTCCCGTGTACAGCAGTGATGCCTGAAGGAAGACTGGTTGGTCCAAGCCTGCATCTGCACTGAGCTGCAGCATCCTTCGGAGGCTTGGCAAAGGGATAAGTGCCGGGATGCTTGCAAAATACGTCAGGTCGTCTGTCCCAGGCCGGAAGCTTTCAGCTCACATCCTCCACGTTTCTGGTGCACTTTTCCCTACGGCTATTCACCAATTAGTAAAGGGCTCTTGCTACATTCTTCTGTCTAAACTATTGGGAAAGTTCAGCCAGAAGGTAAATTTGCTTTGATCTACATTACACCTAATTGAGTCACCAGCAATGTGTCTATCCCAACATCAAGAAATGTGAAAATGTTAGATTATTTCACTGGGGATTAAACCTAATTTTCGCGTGCTCTGCATTAACCTATTAGACTGCCTAATCTGCATTGCTAATACGACTGAGGCAGCTGTCACAGCTAAAGAAAAACATGATCACGCAATCCTTGAATGAATGATTCCCGGCCTGATTAGTCTTAGTGAAGTTAGCTGAGCCCTGGTGATAAGGAAGGAAAATTCCCAGGTTGCCAATAGCTTTGAAAATTATCAGACTGTAGGCAAAAATATACCTCATGATTCACGGGCTTCGGTCCAATTGCCATGTTGAGTGACATTATTTAAGACTGACGAAGTCTAACTTGAATTGTCACTCGCATAAATGTTTGTGTTTATTTTAAGGGACTAACATAACGGATGCAGATTTAAATGCTAATAGAAGCCAGCCAGACACATAAAACTCCAGGCGTTGTTACTCCGTTGGTCTTTTATTAACACAGATTAAATTGTAATATTTTCTAGATAAATTGGCAAAATCAGAAAGATGCATTGCCCCCAGAAGGCGGGATCAGAACAACTCTTGCAAGACTTCTTGTTTTCTTGCAGAGGCACAGACTATATTCATTCCTCTCCTTCCTGTTGGTTTGTTTTGTGGTTTTTTTTTTAAGAAAATTGGAAAAACAGTGTTTTTTTAATGAGAATGAAAGTGATTTCTGCTCATTGGCCAGACCCACTCTCTCAGCTGCAAGGGCTGGGTAGGTATATTTTCTCAGCCCAACACTTTATTTGCCTAGAAATGGGCTCTGCTGCCACTTGGAGTCTTTGCTTCATCCTCTCCATTTGATTTCAAAGGCAAGACAGTCACCATAGGTAGGCTTGGGGGTGCAAACGTTCCAAGGAGTTTGGTGGCTGCAGGCAGAGTCCCTTTAATCCGATTAGCGGTTCTGCACAATGGGCCTGCCCAGCGCCACTGTGGACAGAAGCTTTTACTTTATTTGTTTCTATTAGCCAAGAATCAGTTATCAGAAAAGTGGAATTTTCCCCCATCAGATAGCCCAGACAATCAACAGACAATAAATGAGGAAATAGTCTAATGTGTCAATATTTATCCTTTGGCCCTAATAGTCCACAGAGAGGACTTGTTGAGCCTGCAGAGTTGGCATCCTGGTTTGCCTGTGAGCTCTTGGCTGCTTCTCCGCAAGCGTAGGCGTCCTGGCCACTGTCGGCTGGAGACTTGGCTTCTTAGAGGCTAGAGCACTGGCTAGAGAGTCAAGGCCTTTGAAAGGTCTAACGACACAGAACAGGAGAGCCAAGGAGAACCCTCAGTGACCAAGGAGGAAGCCCAGCAAATCACAAGGTGTTAGGGAGCCAGTTTCAAACATGGGAAACAGTAGAACAAAAGGATGGAAAGACAGACCTTCCTTTCCACCCAGGTTCCCAGGGCCTTCCTCCTCCGCTTTCCCAGGAAGCTCCGTGAGTGACAATGTGAGAGTGGGGTGGAGGAGGAGGGGGCTGTCTTCTCTTGTTTTTGTTGCCTCTCATTGGTGGCAAAGGTTTGATGTCTGAAACACTCTCAAACAGCCTTGAATGATCATGATCATCCAAGTCACTGCAGCTCACTGGATGTGAGCAGTGCTGTACCCCAGATATTGTTCTAAAGCTCCTAACATTTCACTTTGCCCAGATCCCCTGAGATGGCTTGCTCTTAGGAGACCTGGAGAAGAGCTTGCCTGAGGTCACTCAGACTGCAGCTTCGGAGTCCAGCCTGTTCACCTTCTGCATCACCACTGGGCCCCAGAGTTCAGGCCCAAGGCAGACAATCGACCAGTGCAATGTCTCCTGAAACATGGCCCCACACACATCTCCTTGCCTAAGTCCTGACTGGAGCCTCGTTCCTCAAGTCCTTCTTTCCAGGAGATGATTGATCTCCCCTACCCCGTCCTCCCAAAAAGCCCACCTCTACAACTAGACAGGTGTGCTGTGTGCCTCCCCAGCTCACGGCCCCCCTGACCTAGTGTTTTCAACAGCACGATCCACTCTGTGCTCACAGCAACTCTTCATGGATGGAAGCACAGAAATTTCCATCATCCAATCCTCCTTCAGGCTTCTCGAGCAACTGCAACCCTTGAGCCTCGAGTCCCGCAAGGGTCACCCCCCAGGAGTCACATCCCTGAAAAATATCTGGAGGTCAGACAGTTCTTGTGAACAGACTTCTCTGTCCCTGTTCCTCTGGGTCCTCGAGATGAACTGTAGCTCCTGAATCATTCCAGAAGGAGCAGACGGATCCAATCACAGAGCACAGCTCACGCCGTATTGGCTGCAGACCCACAGCTGTCCTCCTCCAGAACTCCAGCCCATGGCAGAGTCATCGGGTCCTTTCCTTCTCCTGAGGGATCTGACAGCTACTGCAGGAGTCTTTGTATCACTTCATGTCACAGGACCACTGTACCTGTGTGGAAGTATTAATAAACATATAGTTATGAGTTCCTGAAATTATATTTTAGTAAATTAGATCTACCTCCCCCGTGAATAGCAGAGTTAAAGCTGCAACAGATTCTTTTTTCTAAACACATATTTCTTTGAATTCTATATTACTCATTAGTAGATAGTCATCTCTTTCCAGCAATTCTACCGAGCTCATTGTTTCTCTAATAATGTGATGTGTCATCACAATGCCAAACATATTTTTTTTAACCTCCATTAAGAGCATCTTTAAGAAACAAGTGAGGGTCATTAACTTTAGCATCTATCTCAATACCTGTGAACCACTGGGAGATGCCCAGTTATATTTGACATGTGGATCAGCTTCCTATTGCTGCCGTAACTGATGACCACAAACTTAGTGACTTAAAATGATACAAGTTCATTTTTCTTTTTGCAGTTCTAGAGGTCAGAAGTCCAAAATGAATCTTTTGAGGGATGAAATCAAGGGATGAATTGAGCTGGTTCCTTCTGGAGGCTCCAGGGGAGAAGCCAGCCTGTGCCTCTTAAAGTTTCTGAGTGACCATGGCATCCTTGGCTCATGACTGTGTCACTCCCCACACTCTGATTCTGTCCTTAGGTCCCCTTCTCTTGCTCTTACAAAGATCCTTGGGAATATACAGGACCCACCTAGGCAATCCACGTAATCTCCCCATCTCAAAATCCTTAACTTGATCCCATCTTAAAAAGTCCCCTTTGTCATAGAAAGTAACACTGACAGGTTCTGGGGATTAGGACTCAGGCGTCAGCAGAGGAGCAGTGATTCAGCTTCCACAACATGTAGAACAGTCTGGCAAAGAGCTTGTCAATCACTCATCTGTTCATATGTTTGTCCATTGGCCAATCTTGAATTGTGGGCACTGTGCTGTGCACCAGGGCTGCAGCGGGGGCAAGACCAGGCTCACTGTTGGAGCCTAAGATCTTGCGAGTGAGCTCACCATCCACAGAATGATCACTCTGAATGGTAGTTCATTACTGTTGGGGTGTGACCGAGAAAGGAACAGTTCAGGAGTCAGGTGATGGGGCATGAGAGCTGATCCAGCCGGAGTGGGACTCAATGTCCAGTAAGTCAGCACTGAAAGAAATGACGTTTAAGCCAGGAACCAAGGGAAATGGAGGAATTCACCAGGGGAAGGGGCCGGGGAAAGGTGGGAAAACCTCAGAGACTAAAGAACCATCCAAGCCTTGAATAATGGTCAGTGTAGATGAGAAGTATTTAATTGCAGTGACAACACCATTCTTCGCTGGAGTCAAACTTTGGGTCCCTATTTTGGGTGTGCATCAGTGTTTGTGTTATTTCCTAAAATGGGCAAGGGACTTTTTGCAAAATAGCTCATCTGCATCCTTCAAAAGTATTACTATCATAAAAGATAAATCTGCTTTTTGTCTCTGTAGAATTTTGTCTCTGCTGATTCTGGATATTTGATATAAATGGAATCACACAATATGTAGTCTATTGGGACTGGCCTCTGTTCTTAGCACAATGTTTTCAAGACTTAAAGCACATACTAGTTCTTCATTTCTTTTTGTTGCCAAACACTATCCTGTTGCATGAACAGATCATGCTTTGTTTAGCCATTCATCTTTTGATGGGCATTTGGATTATTTCTACTTTTTGGCTATTATGACTTAATACTGCTATGATCATTCATATACAAGTTTTGGCAGCACAAAGCTTTCATTCTTCCTGGATATCTACCTAGGAGTGGAATTGCTGGGTCATATGCTAACTCTGTGTTTAACCTTTTGAGGTGCTATTGCCCTGTCTTTTGAAGTGGCTGCACCATTTCCTATTCCCACCAATAGTGTATGAGGCTTCCAACTTCTCCCTATCCTTACCAACACTTGTTATTTTCTACCCTTTTAATCTCAGCCATCCTGGCAGATGTGACGTGGTAGCTCATTGCAGTTTTGCTTCTTTGCATTAGTCTTAAAACTTTCCTATAAATCTGAAATCACATCAAAATAAATTGAAAGAAAAGTGTTCTGTACCATAATTTCTCAGTAATGAAAGGACTCNGAGTGGGACTCAATGTCCAGTAAGTCAGCACTGAAAGAAACGACGTTTAAGCCAGGAACCAAGGGAAATGGAGGAATTCACCAGGGGAAGGGGCCGGGGAAAGGTGGGAAAACCTCAGAGACTAAAGAACCATCCAAGCCTTGAATAATGGTCAGTGTAGATGAGAAGTATTTAATTGCAGTGACAACACCATTCTTCGCTGGAGTCAAACTTTGGGTCCCTATTTTGGGTGTGCATCAGTGTTTGTGTTATTTCCTAAAATGGGCAAGGGACTTTTTGCAAAATAGCTCATCTGCATCCTTCAAAAGTATTACTATCATAAAAGATAAATCTGCTTTTTGTCTCTGTAGAATTTTGTCTCTGCTGATTCTGGATATTTGATATAAATGGAATCACACAATATGTAGTCTATTGGGACTGGCCTCTGTTCTTAGCACAATGTTTTCAAGACTTAAAGCACATACTAGTTCTTCATTTCTTTTTGTTGCCAAACACTATCCTGTTGCATGAACAGATCATGCTTTGTTTAGCCATTCATCTTTTGATGGGCATTTGGATTATTTCTACTTTTTGGCTATTATGACTTAATACTGCTATGATCATTCATATACAAGTTTTGGCAGCACAAAGCTTTCATTCTTCCTGGATATCTACCTAGGAGTGGAATTGCTGGGTCATATGCTAACTCTGTGTTTAACCTTTTGAGGTGCTATTGCCCTGTCTTTTGAAGTGGCTGCACCATTTCCTATTCCCACCAATAGTGTATGAGGCTTCCAACTTCTCCCTATCCTTACCAACACTTGTTATTTTCTACCCTTTTAATCTCAGCCATCCTGGCAGATGTGACGTGGTAGCTCATTGCAGTTTTGCTTCTTTGCATTAGTCTTAAAACTTTCCTATAAATCTGAAATCACATCAAAATAAATTGAAAGAAAAGTGTTCTGTACCATAATTTCTCAGTAATGAAAGGACTCTGGGGAGAAGTCCTATGTTTCTCTTAAAGTGTGCTAATGAACCAGGAAATAGATCCTAAGAATAAGAGCAGACCCACTGATCTGAGTTTTAGAAGTTTGGATACTTCCTGGGTTCAGTATTTCCATTCATTCTCTCAAAAGACACTTATCCAGTCCCAGTGGTAGTAAGTTTGTAAGATGGATACAAGGAAATGTGTGCTATTGTCCTTCCTCTGTAAAAGTGAACAATTTTTGAAGCCCCTTCTTGATGGGGATTGAAAATAACAAATTCACAAGTGCAATCAATGCATACCAAGTACCAAAGGCCATGTTTATATGTTCCCATAAATACCACATTCAGCACTGCAACTGTGATTAGAGCTATTATTTGGTTAAGTTCACCATATTCATTATCATCTTCCATAATCCATCTGGTCTTTGCAGAAGTTCTAACTGGTAAATTAGATGAAGATTTGGTGGGGAGGGACCACCACCCCTGCATTCTTAAGTCTTTGAGAGTTGATGTAATTTCTCTAGGGTGTGTTCTGATTCACTATCTTGGCCAGGACAAGAGAGCTATGATTTCAGGGCTTGGTCCAGCCATTCATAATATCTCCATCCACAAAATAGAGACTCAATGTAAGGATTCTGCCAGCTGTTAAGGACCTCCATCCTGATTATGCATGCAAGTGCTAGGAAAGTAACTTTAAGATGGGTATGAGGACTGGTTGGAAACGTCGTGAGATGGATGTGGGGCAAAATTCAATTCGTTAACTGATCTGTATCTCCAATAGGGGTCACAGTGCTGTTTTAGGTCCCTTGGTGTTCATGTTGGCTCAGAGCTCTTATCAGTCAGCTCTCTAACGTTCTGGATATTTCCTTTTCTCTAGCACACATTATTATGCCAAGTGGCCAATATGGTCTAATTGACTGAAAACCAAATAGGGCATAGGAAAACCTGGCAGATGAATGTGGAGGAACTAACAAATTACAGATGCATAGAAAGGATATGGACTTTGGATCCACCCATCTCTGGGTTGGATAAGGCGCAACACCATCTGTGGGGTGGGATTGTTAACATCTACCTTGTAAGAATATTCCAAATAAATACACAGAGCATAAGGGAATGACACAGAGCAAGCTGTCATTAAATAAGTCATTGTTTCTATCAATACTAATGTGGTCAATGGGAAGTCCCATTGGCCGTGGTTCTTGGTTCATAGGGTCCACGAATATCCTTGTAGCACAATCTTAGCAACTTGGATCTTGAGAGTTTTATGAGAATGGAACACTTTCACCTGAAACTCTGGGACAGAACAGTGAGCACTAGCATATAATGAAGAACAATGAGCACCAACATATAATGAAGACCCCTTGTCTTTGAGGCAGCTAGATTTTACCAAGGAGCAGGATATTAGTCTGAGACATTATGGTAATGAAAACAAGGAGATAGATTTATGCACTGCCTTAGTTTGGATCCTGCAAAAGCAGAGACTGAGTTAAGGATTCGAGTGCTGGGAGTTTATTTGAGAGGTGATTTCAAGAAGGGAGAGGACAGAGTCTTTTTTATTAAATAATTTTTACTGGAGTATAGTTGCTTTACAATGTTGTGTTAGCTTCTACTGGACAGGAAAATGAATCAGCCATACATATGAGGGAATCTCACAGGAGAGAAAAATCCAGTGAAATGTGTGTTAAGATTGTTACTGCAAACTGTACCTCTATATTGTCTTTTTCTCAAGACTAGAACTTGAGAAATTGATCTTTTAACTCCTATCAGTCACTGTTGGATGGTTACACTTGGAGACATTGGTTGTGGCCTGCTTGGGGGTGCCCGTGGCTGAGCGAGCTTCCATGGCTCCAAGAACCCAACAAGACGTGTAGAGCCATGTGATGGGTCCTGGAGGCAGGACATTGAAATGTGCATAGGAGAAACCTATTCAGCTACAATAAGAGGCAGGCTTAGGGCATGTGGTTCAGGACAGAAAAAGAAAAAAAGAGGCTCAAGCATGTTACAGCTTCAGGGAGCTCTATTACTCCTTGGCTAAGTCACTAAGATATTCTGTTTTGTTTTTATTAACTTCAGTTTACCCATCTGCAGTGGTCTCATAGAAGACCATAATGATTTTGCCTGTGTTATAAGTTATTTATTTCTGAGGATGCTGACCTCAGAAGTAAAAGGATAGAAAAAAATTCCTCAAATGTCTTTTAACATTATGACCTTTCCTGATGCAGTCACTGTTCAGTTCAGTTCAGTTCAATCGCTCAGTCGTGTCTGACTCTTTGCGACCCCATGAATCGCAGCACGCCAGGCCTCCCTGTCCATCACCAACTCCCAGAGTTCACTCAGACTCAGTCCATTGAGTCCGTGATGCCATCCAGCCATCTCATCCTCGGTCGTCCCCTTCTCCTCCTGCCCCCAATCCCTCCCAGCATCAGAGTCTTTTCCAATAAGTCAACTCTTCGCATGAGGTGGCCAAAGTACTGGACTTTAAGCTTTGGCATCATTCCTTCCAAAGAAATCCCAGGGCTGATCTCCTGCAGAATGGATTGGTTGAATCTCCTTGCAGTCCAAGGGACTCTCAAGAGTCTTCTCCAACACCACAGTTCAAAAGCATCGATTCTTTGGCACTCAGCCTTCTTCACAGTCCAACTCTCACATCCATATGTGGCCACAGGAAAAACCATATCCTTGACTAGACGGACCTTAGTCGGCAAAGTAATGTCTCTGCTTTTGAATATACTATCTAGGTTGGTCATAACTTTTCCTCCAAGGAGTAAGCTCCTTTTAATTTCATGGCTGCAATCACCATCTGCAGTGATTTTGGAGCCCCCCAAAATAAAGTCTGACACTGTTTCCCCATCTATTTCCCATGAAGTGATGGGACCGGATGCCATGATCTTCGTTTTCTGAATGTTGAGCTTTAAGCCAACTTCTTCACTCTCCTCTTTCCCTTTCATCAAGAGGCTTTTGAGTTCCTCTTCACTTTCTGCCATAAGGGTGGTGTCACTGTATGTGTGTGTTAGTTGCTCAGTTGTGTCCGACTCTTTGCGGCCCATGGACTGTAGCCCCTGGCTCCTCTGTCTATGGGATTCTCCAGGCAAGAATACTGGAGTGGGTTGCCATTCCCTAACAGGTCCAACACAGGTATCAAAACCAAAAACATCATTCTTGGATTTGTAAGAGTGTCTAAAGGACTTGGATTCTACAAATATAGTGTTTCGACATCTTGGGCTGCTGTAATCCTGTGTCCACAAATTTCTCTTTATATTAAGAGGAGACGTACCTACTTTCCTGTAGCTGGTAAGAAGCCACCTTGCATTGTATATTGTTGTTCAGTCTCTAAGTAGTGTCTGACTCTTTGAGACCCCATGGACTGACTGCAGCACACAAGGCTTCCTGTCCTTCACCATCTCTCAAAGTTTGCTCAAACTCATGTCCATTGAGTTGGTGATGTCATCCAACCGTCTCATCCTTTGTCATCCCCTTTACCCTGCCCTCAGTATTTCCCAATATCAGGGTGTTTTCCAGTGAGTTGGCTCTTTGCATCAAATGGCCAAAGTATTGGATTTTCAGCTTCAGCATCAGTCCTTCCAGTGAATATTCAGGGTTGATTTCCTTTGGATTGACTGGTTGGATCTCCTTGCTGTCCAAGGGACTCTCAAGAGTCTTCTCCAGCACCACAGTTTGAAAGCATCAATTCTCTGACACTCAGCGTTCTTTATGATCCAACTCTCACATCCACACATGGCTACTGGAGAAGCCATAAAATGTACTTTAAAGCTTACATGAAAATCCACTTGGCTCCACCTGAGAACTTTCCTCATTTCCCATTTCGGGCCCATATGCAGTAGAAACAGCTTTCTTCCAAAAGATATTGAAGAGAATTATAACCACTCTCTGACTTGGGCTCGCACCTCAGGAAGTAATGGACGTATCTTGGGATTGACTGTCAGGTTTCTGGTGACTCTACAGAGGTGGACACAATGCCACAGGTCCACACCACTTCCTTTTACATCCATGGGAGGACTACAGAGGATTAGCAGACAGAAAGGAGGTTGAAGCCTCCATGTCAGCCCAGGTTTCCCATGATCACCTGCTCCTTCAAAAAAAGAAAAGAGACCGAAATGTGTCTATTGTAAAGCCCTTCTGAAGAAGCCATTAAAGTTATGAACCACGGTCTGGTACAGACTTTTGTAATTTAGAGGATGCTCTCTTTCTCGATGGAATCTACAGCCAGTGTTACATGATCAAATACATTCTTCTGCCTCAGCTCATCTTTTTAAAACTTGGAGTCTGTTTTTTAGAAATGTTTCCATTTGCAAGGGACAAAAGTCCAATTTGAACTGGCTTAAACAGAGAGGGGCCTCGGTCCTAAGGGTCCTGGGCTATTTTACAGGAACAAGCGTCTCATCTAGAGCTGTGAGTGAAATACTCCTGGCTTCAGGAGTAATAGCTCCATCCTTAGGAGACTCTCCATCTCCTAGATATGTCCTTCTATCTACATCCACAGTATTCTTCTCTATAGATACAGAGTTACTTCAGGTTCTGTGGTCCAGGTGATAAGCAGTAGGTCAGAAAACTCAGCCACCAAGAGGAAAACACATTGTTCTGTGCCAAAATTCCCAGAGAAAGACTCTGATTGGTTCACTTTGCACCAATCATCAGTAGTTACGATTCCAATCACAGAGTAACATGGCAGATCCCTCTATAATCATGGTGAGTGTAAGGAAAGACTTCAGAAAGAAGAAGATGAAAGGTTGCCATACCAAAAGTGCCTCTTTCCAAGGGCTGGGACCCAGAGATTCTTAAGGGACCCTCCAGCATTAATAACCCACTTTGCATTCTCTACTTGACTTACATAGACTTTCAGTTCAAGGGAGCCCATGATTGTTTCCCAAACAAAGGTAGAAATCTGCTCCAGCCATGGGCTGAACCTGCTGTCATGGAGACGGAAGCATCCCCAGTTACCTATCCTGCCCCATCCCCTCTGTCCCTGGGCCTTCTGTTCTATGAGTGCTTCCACACTTTGACTTGGGTACACTGAGATACAACTGAATATCCTGCCAGCTGCAGTCACTTCTGTTCTGAGTCAGAAACCAGTGCTCCCAAGAAGGGAACCATGGGGATTGAGAGTATTTAAAATTCCAGGTCACTACTGCAGAATTATCCTCTTTATCATAAAATCAACAAATCTTTAGCAAATATTGGATCCATTTATTTATTCATTCTGAAAGTCTTTATTACATCCCTACTATGGGCAAGACACCATGTAGACTCAGTTCAGTTCAGTTTGATCACTCAGTCATGTCTGAATCTTTGTCACCCCATGGACTGCAGCACCCCAGGCCTCCCTGTCCATCACCAATTCCTGGAGCTTGCTCAAACTCATGTCCATTGAGTTAGTGATGCTATCCAACCATCTCATCCTTTGTCATCCCCTTCTCCTCCTGTCTTCAATCTTTCCCAGCATCAGGGTCTTTTCCAAGGAGTCAGTTCTTCACATCAGATGGCCAAAGTATTGGCGTTTCAGCTTCAACATCAGTCCTTCCCATGAATATTCAGGACTGACATCCTTTAGGATTGACTGGCTTGATCTCCTTGCTGTCCAAGGGACTCTCAAGAGTCTTCTCCAGCACCATGCAGATGAAAGTTGTATAAAACTGAATACTATGACATTTCTGCATTCATGGACCTCAGTTCTTTACATTTTGTTTCAGTCAATTCAGGCTGTTGTGACACAATATCCTAGACTTGGGACCTTACCTAATAAAAGTTTATTTCTGAGTTTCTGGAGGGTAAAAGTTTGAGATGAGGGTGCCAGCGTAGTTAGGAGTTAAGTGCTCACGAGAGCCCTCTTCCTTCTCATGGGAGAGAGGGCAGGGTTGGGGAGAGTGTGCACGCAAGAGATCTCATGTTTCTTCTTAAAAAAAACTAATCCCATCACATGGGATCCAGTTTCATGACCAAGTTACCTCCCAAGGGCCCCTTCTCCAAATACCATCACACTGGGGATTAGAGTTTTAATATATACATTTTGGGAAGACACATATGGCTCATCGTTAGAGAAACAGGTGTAGGCTAGTAGTGATACTTGTAATAGTATATTAAAGATGTAAAAATAGAGTGATCAACAAAAAAAAAAAAAAAAGAAAGAAAGAAAATTGTTACCTATACTGAAAATAAGGGAGGAGACGTTTCAGAAAAAAATTCCTAAGGGAAGCGATTCTTGAAACAGTTCTATTGGAATAGGGAGTTTCTTGGGTAACACAGAAGAGATATACCCAAACAGATCCTATTAATGGGGTTTTCTAAAAAACAGAGGGCTTCCCTGGTGGCTCAGATGGTAAAGAATCTGTCCACAGTGCGGGAGACCTGGGTTCAACCCCTGGGTGGGAAGATCCCCTGGAGAAGGAAAAGGCAGGGGCACCACACCAAGGACAACATTGAATGAGTTGCCTGGTGAGGAATCCTGCCACAGGTAATCACGCATATGTCTCCTGTCAGATTTTAATTATCCTAGCAACTTCTCTTACTGTTTTAGTCTGGGTACATCGAACTACTATAGCACACACACTCCAAAAACATCAGGACTGAAATGCAACAGGAGACTATTTCTCATTCACGAGAAGATTGACTGAGACCTCAACTCCATGCCATATCTTAGAGCCTCAGATTCCTTCCACCGGTGGCCCCACCATCTCCTGAGTCCTCATCTGTGTTTACTCAAACAACAGCAGGAGAGTGAGCATAGTGAAAGCATTCCCCTGTCTGAACAGCCTTAGTGGAGGAACTTGCCCATATCCCTCCACTCACATCCCCATTGGTGAGAGCCAGTCACCTGCTCACATTTGTTCGCAAGGAAAGCTGGGAAATGTAGTCCCTTCCTGGGCAGCCACTTCCCAACTAGAACAATATCTTATGGGCAGAAGGTAATGATTTTGGTCTACCTCTGCCACGCTTACGAAGGATATAAACCACATATAAACATAGTGCAACTTACTCAGTTGTGTCCGACTCTTTGCGACCCCAAGGACTGTAGCCCATCAGGGTCTCCTGTCCATGAAATTCTCCAGGCAAGAATACTGGAGTGAGTAGCCATTCCTTTTCCTAGGGGATCTCCCCGAACCAGTGATTGTACCCGGGTCTCCTGCTTTGCATGCAGATTCTTTACTATCTGAGCCACCAGGGAAGCTCCTATAAAACATACATACCCTTTAAACTACTGACACATCAACAAGCCACAATAAGGAATGAAAACAGAGAGAAGGAAAAAAGAGGTCAAACTTTTTAAAAATTAATTTATTTTTAATTGGAATATAATTCATTTACAACATTGTGTTAGTTTCCACTGTGCAAACCTTTAAGTTCCTGCTTAAAAATATTTAAGAAGGCAGTTTCATTTACTGTCAAATATGCATATTAAAATAAATTTTAAAATAAAGAAGTTAGCAATTTTAAAGTGATCTTGAGTGGTATGATATCTTCAATATTCTCTAAAAGCATGAAAAGCAAGTCTTTTGTCTAAAGTGATGTCTCAGCTATGTGTCAGCAGCAGTACTGTTTGGCTTCCCCCAGAAGTAAACTCCAAGACAAGGCAAGTACCAGAGATTATGTGGGAGTTGATGCCAGGCAGGGCTGTGGGGGGACTAAGGAAGTGAGGCCTGTGGGTGATCTCAGGTGTGTTCAGTCCACATGGCCTGACATGGAAGGCAGATGTCAACCTTCTCATCCCTTTCTGGGCAGGCACAATGCTGGATGGTGGTGGTGGATTCTGAAGCTTCCTCTGTTACCTTATTCCTGAAGAAGTTGACTTGCGACTTGGGAAACTGAACATCAGATTCTACTGGATACCACCTGCCTACAGTAGGCCCACCAGGCTTGGCTAAAGTCTCTTTAACAGCCTTAGCAGGGAAGTTGCACATGTCACCTCCACTCACATCCCATTGGTGAGAGCTGGTCAACTGTTCACATCTGTTTGCAAGGAAAGTTGGGGAATGTAGTCCTTTCCTGGGCAGCCATTCCCAACTACAGTAAGTCACCTACCTACAAATGAGTTCCATACTGAGAGTGCATTCCAAGACCAATTTAGCCTACAAAGTTAGCCTACAAAATTAGACCTACAAAGTTAGCTTAGGTACTCAACTAACACAACTGACTATATAGTACTGTAATAGGTTTATAATACTTTTCACACAAATAACACACTAAAAAACAAACAAAAATAAAGAAAACATTTTTAATCTTACAGTACAGTACCTTGAGAAGTACAGTAGTACTTCTTAGAAGTACCAGCTACATCACTGCTGTTTTATTCCTTGCTTCCAACTTCCTGCCTGTGGAGGGCCAAGCAAGATAGCTTTTGGCCAAGGTGAGGACTCGTGAGAACTTGGCCATATCTGCCTGCAAAGCCACAGTGGATTCCAGAAGCACAAGAGAATACAGCCAGGCTTGGAGGCTCCTGCGTGGCCCCCAAGTTATGTTGGAGGGAAAGCAAGGTGCATCCTCCTCTCAGAAACGTTTAAACCATATCCAGAAAGTCTGGGGCTACAACTCTTCCTCCCCACATTTCTCCTTCCTCCTATAGGAAAACAAGATAGGAAAGATATCCAGCTTAGTCTTCCCTTTTTCCTCCTCTGGTGAACTTGAGAGATCAGAGTCCATAACTCAGGATGGAAGCAAGTGGTCACCTGCGTTTTCAGAGTATGACGCCGCTCTGAGCAGGAGGGATTCTCAGAGTGGGCACTTAGCCCTCTCCACTGATATGGGTAGGTACCTAAACCATCTTCTATATGGCTCATCTCCAGGACTCGATGAAGAAACAGAGACAGAGATGGCTAGACAGAGTGATTTACAACTTTTTTATTAAAGGAGGGCAAAGGAGGAAAAACAGACTTGAAAATTTATTAACATCTAATCCTGTTAAGATTTTCTCCACCATATGCCAGCGCAACAGCACACTGGAAATGTGTACTAATTACCCCTGACGTATCTTGTGTATACGCTTTCTATGCAGCCCCTGACCTTTTTGTTAATAACTTTGCGTTATATTCATTGACCTGAAACAAATTGAATTCAGTGGCACTCACTCAAGAATTGAATTACATAGTCTTCTTAATTGGTCTCTTATTTATTTAAATATGAAAAAGGAATGGCTTGCCACCTGAAATATTTTTTTCCAACAGAATAAAATTAGAATTCAAATATTTTCCTCCAAGCTAGATGTTTTCAATCCTCCAACCATGAACACATACTAGCTGTGAAACTCGAGTTCTGGTATCATCAACAAAAAGAATCTGTTAATTTTCTCTTTCACTGCCAAAGGCCTGAAAAATGCTGATACAGAAAAGAGTTAATTAGAGGAGATTTATGGACTTTAGGGGCTTCCCTCATAGCTCAGTGAGTAAAGAATCTGCCTGCAGTACAGGAAACCTGGGTCTGGAGAAGGAAATGGCAACCCACTCCAGTATTCTTGCTTGGAGAATCCCAGAAACAGAGGAGCCTGGTAGGCTATAGTCCATAGGGTCGCGTGAGTTGGACACAACTTAGCGACTAAACCACCAGGAAGACTTTTCTGGAAAGTGAGCCTCAGAACAGGCGATACTGCACGGTCACCAATAGTTATACTGTTTACCTGCCCAGCTCTTTGGAGCCTCCTTAATGACTTAATATAGCTCCGGATGACAAAATTGGGAGCATTAAGACAGGAGAATGTTAAGCATGAGAAGAAATCTTCTGCTGCATTTGTTAGTTCCCAGCCCTTGAGCTGCGTTGTCTGTTGACTGGAAGAGGGGGCAGATATCTAATTTCAGGAGTCTGATGATGCGCACATATCGACCGTTTCATAGGCAACAGACACCGCCAGTAACATTGTTCTCAACACGGTCTCTTTCCTTGGAGGATTCCTGCAAGCGATGGAAGAGATAGAAGCCGCTGGAAATTTTTCGGCTCTGCTTTCTAATTCCAGTGTGAAATTAATTGTCCCAACGGCAAAGAACGACTTACTCCTTTACTTACTATATTGAACTTAAAAATGCAAATGTTATTAGTGGACTGATGGCTGATAAAGGTGCCTCTGTGGCCAGCTTTAACCTCTATTAGTGAGGATTACGAAGATGTGGGCACACTGGCATTTTCTAAGTGTCACAATGACAGCACTTGCCGCACAAATGCCTGGCTGTCACCGTGAGTTTTATCACTTGGTTTTTCCCTCCGAATGTAGACTAATAAGCCCAGAAATTACAATTGCCTCCCTGCCGAATCTGTGATAGGCGGAAATAATGATATCAGTGCCCTGCTAATCTTCTTGCCTCCGCGCTTGGCACTGTCCTATTGAGTCACCTGTCACACTCTGCTTTGATGAGACGAATTCAATCTCCCTGCTGTAATGACAATGGGGCCATTTTAATGTTTGGAAATGATTATGTGGACTCTTTGCTGTGTTCCATCTTGGCAAGCGAGCCGGGGCGCAGAGCCCGCCTGGAGAGCTGGCTCTGGCTGTCGGGCAGGTAGTGGAGATGCTGAGTTACTGGGAGAGAGGCATAGTCACGGCTTCCTTGAGAGCCTTCTGGGCTGGCCTTGCAAGACAGAAGGGTGGGGAGGGGAAGAGGTGGGACCACTCTGGCAGAAACATAGCCATTGGCTAATCTCTCAGTTATCTGCACACATTTGCCTCTAGAAGGATTTCCCAGGACCCTTTGTGCCGTTCAAGGAAGCAAGGATGGCTGGGGCTTAGAAATCAAGATTGTCACACTGCCAGCATCACTGGCCAGGCTGGGGCAGTGCAGCCAAGATGGGCTGTAGAGTACTTCTTCAGGACATTTGTGTGTCTGTACACTCAGTCATGTCTGACTTTTTGCGACCCCATGGACTATCAGGCTCCTCTGTCCATGAAATTTACCAGGCAAGAATACTGGAGCAGGTTGCCATTTCCTACTCCAGGGGATCTTCGTGACCCAGGGATTGAACCCATGTCTCCAGCATCTCCTGCATTGGCGTTCTTTACTATTGCGCCACTTGGGGAGATTAGCCAAATCAAATTATTCTTACCCCAGGCCTTGTTCTTAGAGAACAAACAGCCTTACTCTTTAAAAGTAATTCTGCTGTAGGGCCAAAAGATAATTTGCAAAATACCAGGTGTTAACGAAATCTAAAGTAACCAGTATCCTTAATCACTGCTGGTATAAATTTCTAAAACCACTTTGGAAGACCAGACATATGCAAACCAGCAATTTTACCCCTAGGTAGATACTTCACAGACGTGCAGGTATGTGTTTAACAAAAGATGTGAACTAGAACACCTTCCTTTCTGAATGGCACCCAGGTGAAAACCATCAAATGCCCATCAACAGTAGAATGGATTAAATTGGCTGGGAATTGGAGAGTTGACTCATTGGAAAAGACTCTGATGCTGGGAGGGATTGGGGGCAGGAGGAGAAGGGGACAACAGAGGATGAGATGGNAGCCAAATCAAATTATTCTTACCCCAGGCCTTGTTCTTAGAGAACAAACAGCCTTACTCTTTAAAAGTAATTCTGCTGTAGGGCCAAAAGATAATTTGCAAAATACCAGGTGTTAACGAAATCTAAAGTAACCAGTATCCTTAATCACTGCTGGTATAAATTTCTAAAACCACTTTGGAAGACCAGACATATGCAAACCAGCAATTTTACCCCTAGGTAGATACTTCACAGACGTGCAGGTATGTGTTTAACAAAAGATGTGAACTAGAACACCTTCCTTTCTGAATGGCACCCAGGTGAAAACCATCAAATGCCCATCAACAGTAGAATGGATTAAATTGGCTGGGAATTGGAGAGTTGACTCATTGGAAAAGACTCTGATGCTGGGAGGGATTGGGGGCAGGAGGAGAAGGGGACAACAGAGGATGAGATGGCTGGATGGCATCACTGACTCGATGGACTTGAGTCTGAGTGAACTCCGGGAGTTGGTGATGGACAGGGAGGCCTGGCGTGCTGCGATTCACGGGGTCGCAAAGAGTCGGACACGACTGAGCGACTGAACTGAACTGAACTGGAATAGTACATAGCCATCATAACAACTGAACTACAACTACATTGATAAATATCACAACCATGACACTGAATGAAAGAAAGCAAAACTTAAAAGGGTCAGTATTAGGTTGGTGCAAAAGTAATTGCTGTTTTGCATTGTTGAGTTTTGCGATTTGATACTGGAATACATTTCTAAACAAATGTGGTTATGTTATACATCATTTTAATGAACATTTCTCACTTTATGTTTTTTTTCTAAAGACGTTACTTGCTATATTTATTTTATATTTCTTTTAGACTAGAGAAATGATGTTAGACAAAAGCAAATTTGAGCAATTTTCTTATTTGAGTTCAAAATGGGTCGTAAAGCAGTGGAGACAATTCACAACATTAACAACACCTTTGGCCCAGGAACTGCTAATGAATGTACGGTGCAGTGGTGGTTTAAGAAGGTGTGCAAGGGAGAGCCTTGAAGATGAGAAGTGCTGTAGCTGGCCATTGGAAGTTGACAATGACCAAGTGAGAGGATCATCAAAACTCCTCCTCTTACAACTACATGAGAAGTTGCCAAAGAACTTAACATCAACCATTGTGTGGTTGTTCAGCATTTGAAGCAAACTGGAAAGGTGAAAAAGCCCAATAAGTGGGTGCCTTGTGAGCTGATGGCAAATAAAAAAAAAAAAATCCTTTTAAAGTGTCATCTTCTCTTACTTTACACAACAACAAACCATTTCTGAATCAGCTTGTGATGTGAAATGAAAAGTGGATTTTAGATCACAGCAGGCAATAACTAGCTTAGTGGTTGGATTGAGAAGAAGCTCCAAAGTGCTTCTCCAAGCCAAATTTGCACCAAAAACAGGTCATGGTCACTGCTTGGTGGTCTGCTGCCGGTCTGATCCACCACAGCTTTCTGAATCCCAGCAAAACCATTACATCTGAGAAGTACGCTCAGCAAATTGATGAGATGCACTGAAAACTGCGACACCTGCAGCCGGCATTGGTCCACAGAAAGGGTCAACACCTGCAGTGTGATACCTGGGAAAAGTCTTTTTCCTCACGTGTATAGGAGGGATCAGAAAAGCACCTGCTCCACAAGGTTATGATGAGGATCAAACGAGATAATGCATGTAGATAGTGCATGTAGATCACACACTCAGCATGGTGCCCAGTATATTGCACACTCTGGATAAATGGTGGCCCCATAACAACGATGATTAGAATGCTATTTCCTTGAGCAAAATTGATCAATAAGCTTCCATTGCTGGAAAACAAAATCTACAGTTGACTTCTCAGAAGCCCTTCACAACCCGACTCCAACCTGCTACTCAGCCCTGATGTCTCTTTAGATTGAATCCCTCTCCATTTCCCAAACTGGCTATGTGCTTCTTTTATTTTTTCTTTTACTGAGACATTATTGAATAAGTTGGCTTAAAACTCAGCATTCTAAAAATTAGGATCATGGCATCTGGTCCCATCGCTTCATGGCAAATAGATGGGGAAACAGTGGAAACAGTGACAGACTTTATTTTGGGGGGCTCCAAAATCACTGCAGATGGTGAATGCAGCCATGAAATTAAAACACACTTGCTCCTTGGAAGAAAAGCTATGACCAATCTAGACAGCATATTACAAAGCAGAGACATTACTTGGCTGACAAAGGTCCATCTAATCAAAGCTATGGTTTTTCCAGCAGTCATGTATGGATGTGAGACTTGGACTATAAAGAAAGCTGAGCACCGAAGAACTGATGCTTTTGAACTGTGGTGTTGGAGAAGACTCTTGAGAGTCCCTTGGACTGCAAGGAGATCCAACCAGTCAATCCTAAAGGAAATCAGTCCTGAATATTCACTGGAAGGACTGATGCTAAAGCTGAAGCTCCAATACTTTGGCCACCTGATGAGAATAACTGACTCATTTGAAAACACTCTGATGCTGGGAAAGATTGAAGGCAGGAGGATAAGATGGTTGGATGGCATCACTGACTCAATGGACTGAGTTTGAGCAAGCTCTGGGAGTTGGTGATGGACAGGGAAGCCTGGTGTGCTGCAGCCCATGGGGTCACAGAGTTGGACCTGACTGAGCGACTGAAACTAACTGAACTGAACTGAATTGACATATAATATTATTAGTCTCAGGTGTTGTTGTTGTTCAGTCACTAAGTCATGTGCGACTCTTTGCTACCCCAGGGATGGCAGCATGCCAGGCTTCCCTGTTCTTCACTATCTCCAGGAGTTTGCTCAACCTCATGTCCATTGAGTCAGTGATTGTTATCTAACCATCTCATCCTCTGCTGCCCCCCTTCTCCTCTTGCCCTTAATCTTTCTGCAGTAGGGTCTTTTCCAATGAGTCTGCTCTTTGCATCAGGTGGCCAAAGTATTGGAGTTTCAGCTTCAGCATCAGTCCTTCCAATGAATATTCCAGGTTGATTACCTTAAGGATTGACTGGTTTGATCTCCTTGCTGTCCAAGGGACTTTCAAGAGTCTTCTCCAGCACCATAATTCGAAAGCATCAATTCTTCAGTGCTCAGCCTTCTTGTCTCAGGTGTATAACATAATAATTCAATATTTATGTATATTTTTCAAAAAGATCACCACAATAAATCTAGTTCACATCCATCACCACACACAGTTACAATAATTTTTTGTGTGTGATGAGGACTTTTAAGATAGGCCATGAGCAAACTATTAAATTTAGACTGGATAAACAACAAAGTCCTACTGGAAAACACCGGGAACTATACTCAATATCCTATGACAAACCATAATAAAAAAGAATATTTTTTAATTGGGGAAAATAATACTTTTAAAAAAGAATGTATAAAAATGCATATACTGCTGCAAACCTTGTTATAAATAATTTCAGACATAATATTCACCCACAGAACTGTATTTTGTTACACATTAAGAATTAGAAAGAAATATAATAATGGAACTGAAAAATACCTTGGTCTAATACGTTGCATCATTTTCTATTTTGTATTTACTATTATCTACTGAAAAAATAAAGAGGTACTGTGAGAAAATTTCAATTCTCCAGTATAGAGTAGAGTTAACAATAGTCCCATGTTGTACAGCCATTCCCAGGACTGCTCTGTCTTATCACTGGGACGTCTGCACTTTTTGCTGCTCTGTTCTTTCTTTCTTTGCAGTCCTTCCCCTACAGCCATCTGTGATACAATTTCTTCCCTTCTCTTTATTTATTTCTTCCAATTTAGAACCTACTATTTTTTCAGGGCACAGACAAGAAGCACTTTCCTCCATTAATCTTTTGCTCCCTTAGTTAGAACCTTAGGTACTTTGCTGGGCAGACACACCGTAGCACCTCATGGGTTTTAGTCTTGGGGTAGAGCAGTAGTCACTCTGCTATCACCCACATGATCCTTGTCACTCCTCAGCCTCCCTTGCAATGTACCTTGTTCTGATAATGAAGTGGGAACACGAGTGATATGGACACTCCCAGGAAGAGCTCAGCCCTTGAACCCTCCCCTCCACCCATCATGGCAACCTCAGGAGCCACGTGACCCAGAGAAGGCAGATACAGAACCGCTGCACTTGCACTTCCATCAGCCTGGCCCCTGATGAGTCGTGACAGCCCTGTCCCCCAGGACCCAGGATGGGATATCCAGACCTTTGTCATGTGAACCGCTGAACTGCCTAAGGGGGTTGCTACTGTGTCTTCCTTCTGTGTGCACTCAGACCCTTAGAATCTGTATCTTAACAGGCATTGTATGGTACTCTGTGTGTGTCTGTACATGTGTACACATATGCACTTTCTTCCTGGAAGGCAGTGCCCTCCTAGAATTCAAAGGTCAAGTCAGCTTCATCTTTGACCTTCCTATGGCCCCTACCAGGTGCTGAAACATAGAAGACATTCAGAGATATTTGTTGAATTAATCATGCTTCCCTTTTATTTCTGAATTAAGAAAAGTTCAAATGGGTCAAGGTACAGCTTTAAGTGAGAACATTTTCCGAACCATAGTAGTAAATGATCATCCTCCCACTTGAACATCTTCCTTTTCAATAAAAGGACCCCCACTAAGAGAGCACCAAGCCATTTGGCTGTGCAAGTGTTAGTTGCTCGGTCATGTCTGACTTTTTGCGACCCCATGGACTGTAGTTCCCCAGGCTCCTCTGTCCATGGAATTTTCCAGGCAAGAATTCTGGAGTGGGTTGCCATTTCCTATTCCAGGGGATCTTCCCCACCCAGGGATTGAACTCAGGTCTCCTGTGTTGCAGGCCAAGTCTTCACTGTCTGAGCCACCAGAGAAGCCCTTGTGCTGTGATGCACTATCACAGTTCCACCAGGTGCCCATCTACTGCTCCTCGTCAGAGACTGTCCCCAGCCTCGCTGATTGAGCTGCAAATCACCAAGGATGATGATTTGTTTATGTTTGTGAATGTGAATAGGCAAATTGTGGTGTGATTTTTTGAAAGCAGCCCTCCTTGGAATAACTGTGTGTGTGCGTGTAATTCCCTTCATTTCTGAATCAACATGTATCTTGGTTAAATGGGTAGAAATGATGGATTTCTAGCAGAGCCAAGCCCATAGCATCATGGAGCCCTGATGCTGGGACCATGGAGCTACCACCTCCTTGTGCAGATGACTCACAGAGAGGGAAATTCCTACAACATCAGAGACACTTGTTTTATTTAAATCTGTTCTTTACTGCCCACAACTACTGGCCTATTTATACATAAAATACCTATAATGATAGGTAGCCTTTCATTTAAATTTCAAAACAACCCAGGGAGAATGTTTCAGCCTCTTCAGACAGCCCTACTTTAGTCTGATCATTCTGTCTTACTTAACAAAGGCAAAAATGAAAATTAGAACAGAAAATGCCTTGGTTTGACTAAATTGACTATAAGTTTATTTATTTTATGGACAAACTGTGGATCCAGGCAAAATCTTGGTTTACGAATCTCCTAAAGAAAACAAGGCATTAATTTGGTGAAATTCAAAGAGATTCCATTTGAACAAGACACTGAGCAATGATCAGTATCTTAGGGGAAAAAAGAGATGCAACCAGTGTAAATGGATGCTGGGGCTGGGAACTTAATAAATTTCCAGATGTCACCAAACATCAAAACAGAAGAAATAAGCACTCGTGAGGACTGCTTGCATACTGACATTTTCTGTGAAAGCTGGGAAAGGGGATTCAAGAGAGTGGGGAGAACAGTTCAGGGAGGAGGGAGGGAGGAGAAAAGTAGGTAGGTTTTCCCCAGCAAGGCTGAATACGAGCCTGTTGCTTCCAGGCTTCTCAACACCTTTGTCAAGTAGAGCTGCCCTGGAAATAATGATGCCAAGGTGCTGGGCAACTGTTCCTCCAGACATGCGGTCCAGGCAACCTCATTTCTGGGGGATGTTCCCCAATTTGGGGTTGTAAATGGGTCCCAAAAAGGGTTCTAGAGAGTCCAATGGAGAAAATATGACTCCCAAGACAAACCTCAAGCTTAAGAGATACATGCAACAAAGTGCACAAAGTCCACAGGACTCGAATCTTCAAAGACTAGAAATAGCTGTAAACCACACATGTGTCAGTCAAAGTGCTGGGGCCGAGCTTCCCACTGGGGGGAAAAACCCAAAACACAACAGTGCCTAGTGCCTATGAGCGCTTGCTCATACNCAGGAGGAGAAGGGGATGACAGAGGATAAGATGGCTGGATGGCATCACCAACTCAATGGACATGAGTTTTATCAAACTCTGGGAGATAGTGAAGGATAGGGAAGCCTGGTGTCCTGCAGTTTATGGGGTTGCAAAGAGTCCGACATGACTTAGCAACTGAACAAAACAACAATAGAAAAAAGGTTGGGCTAAATGATTTGCAGTCTTGAATTGGAAATATCAATATAAATTCATAAGGTTAATTTTAGTTACACATATGCACATATACCAGCCCCCCTCCCACACACACCTCCCTCACTATAAGTCCTGTCCAATGGAAACACATAAACCGTGACTAACCCAGGTTGTGGTCCTGAAATACCACTTCTCTAAAAGAAACCAGGGCTTCGTGAAGAAATAGTTGACTCTGTCAGTAGAAAAACACACAAAATGTGTATGGAAAATCATTCATGCTAGGTGGCAAAGAAGCTATCACAGACTACTAGAGTCATGGCTAAAGGAGATAACTTTATGATGCTTCCACTGGCTAAGTATGAGAAAATCTGAGCTTTGTCGTGATAATAATTGCAATTAATTGAATATCATCAAATATGTGTAAGTCCCTGCATTCCTAATGATATTAAAACAGAAAAAGAATTGCTCATCTTTGGGAAATCATAAGGAACTAATTCATTATCTTCAAAGTTGGTAAATAAGGGCAAATAATGAAATATCTTTTTTGTATTTTCTATATGAATGGTTCTACTAGGTATCCAAATAATAGATAAGGGGAAATGTCTCTATGTAAAATATTCCAGTTAATAAATGAAAAAGAAATGAGCATAAGAATATTGCTATTTCATAATTTTCAGTAAATTAATGAATATTTAATGCTGGGTTGGATGAATCACAAGCTGGAATCAAGATTGCCAGGAGAAATATCAGTAACCTCAGATATGTAGATGACACCAACCTTATGGCAGAAAGCAAAGAGGAACTAAAGAGCTTCTTGATGAAGGTGAAAGAGAAGAGTGAAAAACTGGCTTAAAACTCAACATTCAAAAAACTAAGATCATGGCATCCAGTTCCATCACTTCATGGCATATAGATGGGGAAACAATGGAAACAGTAAAAGACTTTATTTTCTTGGGCTCCAAAATCACTGCAGATGGTGAATGCAGCCATGAACTTAAAAGACACTTGTTCCTTGGAAGAAAAGCTATGCCCAGATAGTGTATTAAAAAGCAGAGATATTACTCTGTCGACAAAGGTCTGTCCAGTCAAAGCTATGGTTTTTCCAGTAGTCTCATTGTACATATGTAAGAATTGGACCATAAAGAAGGCTGAGTGCCAAAGAATTGATGCTTTGAACTGTGGTGTTTTGAGAGTCCCTTGGACTGCAAGGAGAACAAAGGAATCAACCCTGAATATTCCTTGGAAGGACTGATGCTGAAGCTGAAGCTCTAATACTTTGGCCACCTGATGGGAAGAGCTGACTCACTGGAAAAGACTGATTCTGGGAAAGAATGAAGGCAGGAGGAGAAGGGGACAACAGAGGACAAGATGGTTGGATAGCATCACTGACTCAAAGGAGTTGAGTTTGAGCAAGCTCTGGGAAATGGTGAAGGACAGGGAAGCATGGGGTGCTGTAGCCCATGGGCTGGCAAAGAGTCAAACATGACTGAGCGATTGAACAACAATGGATATAGTCTCCTTGAATCAGAAAAGTGACGACTAGACATTATGTGTCTATTATAGTCTTGCCAGAGGAATGGAATCTGAGTCTGATCCAATCTCTGAATCCAGTTGCCAATTTGGAAAAAAAAACTGGTGGGTGGAGGGCATGTAGGGTTGTATCATAAGTAATATATTGGCAGGGTCTAGACTGTGGGACAGANGGGCAGGGGGCAGTGGTGGGTCAGGCTGGTGACCAGTGTGTAAGAGGTTTCTGCTCCTTACACAGCTCACAAATGACTCAGGGTCACGATAGAAACTCCAGAACTTGCAGGTATCTGAAGAGGGAAAAGCACTCAGTTCTACTCCATTTCTGAGTTAAGGAGTGTGTCTACCTTGTGCCTCAGATGACAAGCTGGGATCTTAATATCAACAAGTGCCAGATAACCAAGTCTCCTCTGTCGTCAGCCAAACACATGGCCATTCTCAGAGGCAGTGGTTTTGACCTCGTCACATTTCCAGAGACTTGGGAGCAGCCAAGAAGCTCCTAGGGAAAGGTTTGAAGTGAGCCTAATACCTCCTTTCTGTAGAGTGGGTTCAGCACGTGCCCTTCAAAAGCTCCTGTCCTACAGCTCATGTCCTTAGCACAGAGCATCAGGTTCTCTGACCCTCTGGGTTCTCTGGGCGACCCAAGACACATGGGTTCTCTTTCGAGCCACCTGCTCTGGAGGAAGCCAGCAGCCTTGCTGAAGAACTCAGGTAGCCCTGTGGAAAAGCCAAGTGAGGAAACTGTCGGAAGGACACCCCATCCCCATCAAGCCATCACGTGGCTGCAGCTCCTGCCAAAAACTGGGCTTCCATCTCACACCTTGAGCCAGAATCACCCAGCTCAGCCACTCCCGAGTCCCTGGCCCTCAGAAACTGCACAAGATAGGAAGTGTTTGCTGTTTTAAACTGCTACATCCGGTAGTAATTTGTTACAGCATTAGACAACTAACACGTAAGGCACGTATTCAAAGCATGTTCTGTGCCCTTGGGTGGGTACCAAATACAAACAATTGCAAACCAAACCAAGAGGAGAGTCCAGAACCAGGCCAGGGTAAAGAGCAGGCCTCTCCATGGATGGCAATGAGCACAGAGCAGCTTTGGGGGGACAATGGGTGTTTCCCACGCTGGTGACAAATCGCTGCGCCAAAACTGAATGAGGATGTAGCAAGTTCCATGTTAAGAAAGCCAGAAGGAAATGTAAAAGGAATATTTTAGAATGATTTTCATCATGATTAAAATAAAATTTTTCTACCCAACAAGGAACTTCAGTTCTATGGAAACTCATTTTTGGAGAACACTTTTAACAATTAAAAAACCTAGTCAGTGACAACCCCAACCCTCTTTTTCATGGTGGCAGAGCCCACTCCCTACTATAGAGGTTACGAGGATGAGAAATTGACTTTCCCAGCCTCCCTGGCAGGTGGGTCCCAAACATGGCACCCAAGGGCATTCTGCAGAAGGAATTTTTAGAGGTCTTCAATAAAAAAGAAAGACAGAAGGCGAAATGCCCCTTCCTGCCCACCTTTAGATCTTATGTGAGAATCTATTACCTGGATCTGCAGCCACAGTATTGCTGTCCTGCAGAGAAAGTCAAAGTGTTCACGGAGAAACTCACTCTGGTCCTTAACCTCACTAGGCCCTGAATGAATGAACCCCAGAATCACTTGCCTCTACACCTCTTGTCAGTGAGAATCAGAGGTTCCATATTTTAGTTGGATATTATGCTACTTGCCCCTACATCGATCTGTTGTTGTATAGCAAAGTCATCCACAAATTGTGACTTAAAAGAAAAATAAGCCTTTATTTGGCTCATGGACCTGATGGTTTTGTTGGTTCAGCTGATTGGTTCTGGGAAAGGGGGAGGTGATCTTTCATATACTGCAGTCAGATAGGGGCTGGAGCTGGGGTCATTTTGAAGGTATTTTTGCTTCTGTATCTGGCCCCTGGGCTCAAAGACTCAACAACGAGGGGTTAGCAGAGCTGAGGCTCCCCAAGCATCACCCCCTTTCTCTCTCTCTCCCTCTCCCTCCATCTCTCTCTCTCTCTCTCTCTGGTGGCCTCAGGTCAGATCTCTTACATGGTAAGCTAAGGCCCATAGAGAATTTTCCAAGAAAAACCAAGAGAAAAATAAAGCCTTTTCTAATGCAGCCTCGTAGCTCACACAGTCTCACTTTCATCACATTCTACTCACCACTTAGTCACAAAGGTGGTTCCTTAATTCAAGGGGAGGAGACACAGATGCCACCTTCTCATAGGAAGAGCTTCAAATAACTTTCAGATATGCTTTCAAACTACCCAAAACACCCTCGCTGGTCCATGCAGTCTCCACTGACAACTCGAGAGAAATATAGTATCTCTGTTCATCCCCCCATGGGACCACCAGGGAGAGAGCCTCCCAAGACTTCTCCCACCATCCTTGTTGGGAAACCTGGTCCCTCAGAGCCCTTATCAACCATTCCATTCTTAATGCCCATTATTAAGCTCCTCCAGAGCCAAGATTGGGCCAACGCTGGGGTGACTCACTCCAGGAAGAAAGGTAGGGCTTCCCAGACAGTCGCCTGGAGGAGGGGTGGGCAGTCCCTATAATATCAACGTGATGAAAAGACAGTCTCTATAATACCTTGTGATGATAACTTGCTTCTGTTATGGAGTAGGCTTTCTGTTTTTCTTAACCTTACTTGCTAAGAAGCTAAAATTTGTATTGACTATGTTGACTAAAGAAATGTACAGCCTTAAAGTTGAGATGTGAGGTGACTGCATGGCAGATGTGAGTTTAAGCAAACTCCAGAAGATAGTAAAGGACAGGGAAGGCTGGCATGCTGCAGTCCATGGGGTCGCAAAGAGTCGGACATGACTTAGCAACTGAACAGCAACAACAGAAGTTGAGAGTTATGTTTTATTCAGCAGACATCTGAGGACTTCAAATCCTGGAGACAGGACTGTCAGATGGCTCTGAGGGACTTCTCCAAAGAGGCAAGGGAGGAGTCAGGATACCTGGGAGTTTTTACAACAAAGAGGATTAGTCAAGGCATCAAAAGATTACTGTTAATTAAAGAAAACCAAACATACCAAGTTAAGGAATTTAGCACATTTCTATGTATGAGAAGATGCAAGAGTNGGTTCATATATACATATACATGATTCACATATGATTCATATATATACAATTCATGTATATATACATGAATACATACATGCATATATATATACACATGATACACATATATTTTTTCAGATTCTTTTCCCTTATAGATTCTTACAAAATATTGAGTATAATTCCCTCTGCTATTCAGTACCTTGTTGATTATCTATTTTATATATAATAGTGCATATATATTAACCCCAAACACCTGATTTAAACTAACTTTTTAAAATTGCAATCCATTGCCACCCCAGAAACGCCCAGCAATGTGGAGGAATTTCACAAGTATGTCATCAGAAACCCAGCAACCCCTGTGACCTACTGAATCTCACAGTAAATCATCTTTTAGGAGGAAATTCAAGCTTTACCTTTTCTTCACTTGCCTTGAGCTTGGTCTCGAACTGATGCATCAAAAATGCCAGCGTCTCCACTTTCACACAGTGTAGAGTTCAGCGCAAAGGGAACTGAAGCCCTCCAGTGCTGCTTTGTCTCCGCCAGCACCGACTGCCCAGATGGAGGGACCACAGGGAAGTCAAGGGTGACCCCAGCGGACCAGATGGTGCTGTGAGGAGGGCTGGGGGCTGACTGATGTAGCAGGCAGAACAGAGGCCTGGGGACTCTGCACAAAAGCCAGATTTATGGCTGGGCGAGGCAGTTAAGGGGAGCTCAAGTTCTCCCAACCATGAGAGATCAACAAGGCTTTCTACATAATTTCAGAAAGATTTTTATAATGAAAGAGGAACTCCATCACTGGACAAGGCAAACATTTCAGATACTGATAAGAGCTGGAAAAATAAAAGATAAGGATGCACCATTAACCCTAACAATATCTACTCAGTTCCCTTTATTTAGGGGTGGGAGGCTGTGGCGGCAGGGGGAACTTAATCATTAAGGAGACAAGCCTCAGAATCCCAGACTGGTTTATGTCACAGAACTTGAGTTTAAACCCTGCTTCCAGTTCTTAAACAGCATGTGAGTTTCAGGGTGAATTATTTGTGGTTTCTGCATCTCATTTTCCCCATCTGCAACTTAAGGTTAAAAATAGCTGTCCTACCTATTCTGCAAGTTGAGAATCGAATGTAGAAATACATGTGAAACCACCCAAAAAAACTGTGAAAAGCAAACACTAATATACAGTACTATTATTAATTTTTAATTATAAATTTAACTTGGTGCATTATAATATCAATATTATAACAGCCCACTATTTCAAACATTTTGTTAACTATTAATACATTATATAGATATATGTATAAATATATACACANTGTGAAAAGCAAACACTAATATACAGTACTATTATTAATTTTTAATTATAAATTTAACTTGGTGCATTATAATATCAATATTATAACAGCCCACTATTTCAAACATTTTGTTAACTATTAATACATTATATAGATATATGTATAAATATATACACACACATACAAAAACTTGGAATTTTTCAACTTCCAGTCTTAGTATTTATCTGATTTTGATCAATTCCCCAATAGTTACAGCACATAAAACTAATTTGTCAAATGTGTCAAATGTCAAAAAAGACAATGACACAAGTCACATACCTGTATTACATATTAGGAAATGTAAGAAAATAGCCTAAGTGCTCACTGAACAACTGGCATCATGTTTACCCAGCTGATCTCAACCACTGTGACTTTGGTCCCCAGGGGACATTTGGCAATCTTGAAACACATCTCTGGTTGTCACACTGAGACACTGGCATCTAGCGGGCAGTGTTCAGAGACACTACTAAACATCTTACAATGCACAGGACAATTTCCATAATAAAGAATTAGTTGGCTCAAGTGAAAAAGGAGAGTGAAAAAGTTGGCTTAAGGCTCAACATTCAGAAAATGAAGATCATGGCATCTGGTCCCATCACNCCTTTTCCAAGGGATCTTCCCAACCCAGGGATCAAACCCGCATCTCTTATGTCTCCTGCATTGGCAGATGGGTTCTTTAACCACTAGTACCACCCAGGAAGCCCAACAAATTGGGTGCAGTGCCTTATTTGTGACCCTAGAAAGTCCCATAAGGGAGACAGGAAAGGGAGAAAAGCCAACAGAAAGCAGGGCAATGGGACTGTTTATCACCAAGGGCAGTTGGGGGCCCCCAAGGGAACTTGTAGAACCTTGACCAGCTGCCCCACTAAGGGCCAAGGAACTTGGGTCTTTGTCCCTCATCTCCTGCCCCTCCAGGGTTGGAGTTGACTCTTGGCGGGGGTCTCACTTGTGAGCTGCCCACCCTGTGGAGCCACAGGAAGCCACGGGCCGGTCCAGGCATGTGACCAGGAGCCCTCCACGGCAGACCAGGAGAACTGCAGCCTCCCAGCAGCCCAATCAGCTCCTGGTACAAACACAGCAGACTTCTCACCGCATCAAATTCTCTTTTAGAAGGAGGCCGAGTGCACATTATTTTTCAAACAAGAGATTCATGCATCAGGGTCGGTCACCTATTACTCTTGAGTGCGGGGACCGCGAGAGCCTCGGACAGCGCATCACTGAGGAGCCTTGGCGAGGCCCTGCTGATTAGGATTCTCGCTGATCAAAAGAGCGCAGAGAGAAAAGTGCTCACCTACGCAGACCCCTGGGGTGGCGGACTCATTACCAGAAGCTGATTACCCAGATCCCCGTCTCTCTCCCACCCCCAGCTGTCTGCCAGGTTCCCTTTCAGGGCTCATTAGCGTCTGGCTGCAGACGAGCTGTGGGTGAGATCAGAACCACAGGAGGCCCCCTTTTTTTTCCCCCTTGATTCTGGCCAGGATGAAGAACAAAGTTGAAACCAGTAACAGATGCTATCATTTCTTTTCATTGTTTTTTAAATGCAGTAAAATACACAGAACATAAACTTTGCCACTTCAACCACTTTTAAGTGACAGCTCAGTGGCACTGAGTACATTCACATGGTTGTGCAGCCATCTCCACCATCATCTCCAGAACCTCATCAGCACATAATAGGATTTGGGGCTGTCTGTGAGTTGGGATTTTCCATCATGTCCCTGTTAGTTGCTCTGTCATGTCCAGCTGTTTGCCACACCATGGACCCACCAGGCTCCTCTGTCCATGGGATTCTCCAGGCAAGAGTATTGGAGTGGGTACAGTTCGATTCCCTTCTCCAGGGGCTCTTACTGACTCAGAAATTGAACCCAGGTCTCCTGCACTGCAGAAAGATTCTTTACTACCCATTTGGACATTCAAGAGTTGCCTGGATTAAGTAAAACGTCACTTCTGGGGAGACAAAAAGAAGTCAATTTTTAGTATGTTTTCTATCAGATATTTTTCTTAGTGGAAATTGCTATACAATAAACTATCCCAGAATATAGTGGCTTAAAACAACCACCACGCACTTATTTAGTTGTTATTCTAAAGAATGGTGGTAGGGCCTGGGTTCAGCTGGATGACTGCCTGTTTGGACTGGATGCACTTGACATTGTCTGGGCATGGCCCTGTGTCTGCTGTCCACTGCTGAGTCTGCTGGGGTCTACCTGGCTTGAGGTGGCTCAGCTGGGATTGGTCATCTTGGCCCCATGTGGTCTCTCTATCTAGGGCGTATTCAACATGGAAGCTCAGCTTGACCTCAGAAGCAGCACATGGCCCCTACAAAAAANGCTGAGTCTGCTGGGGTCTACCTGGCTTGAGGTGGCTCAGCTGGGATTGGTCATCTTGGCCCCATGTGGTCTCTCTATCTAGGGCGTATTCAACATGGAAGCTCAGCTTGACCTCAGAAGCAGCACATGGCCCCTACAAAAAACTGTCATTAAAAAATTATCATATCATTCATTCTAATAGACCTTTTTCACATAAATGAGAACATAAAAAATATACTGGTCTGCATCTTGGGGTTTTTTAGGTGTGTTTATTTATGTATTTATTTTATTCATTTTTAATCAAAGGATAATTGCTTTGCAGTATTGTGTTGGTTTCTACCAAATATCAACATGAATCAGTCATAGGTTTACCCATGTCCCCTCCCACTTAAACCTGGTGTTTTTTATTTACCTCTGTGTCCTGGAGATCAGGCTTCCTAGGTGGTGCTAGTGGTAAAGAATCTGCCTGCAATGCAGGAGACATGAGAAACTCCAGTTCCATCCCTGAGTCAGGAAAATCCCCTGGAGGAGGGCAAGGCAACCCACTCCAGTATTCTTGTCTGGAGAATCCCTTGGACATAGGAGCCTGGCAGGCTGCAGTCCATAGGGTCACAAAGAGTCAGACATGACTGAGTGACTCAGCACACATGCCCTAGAGCTCATTTTGCTTTAGTACATAGGGCCTGCTATCACTCTTTTCCCTGACAGCATGGGTATGGCTGTAGCTTATTTCACCATTCCCTCTCCAATGCACACTTAGTCTTGCTTCTAGTTTTTATTATTACAAATACTACCTGGATATCCACTCAGCATCTGAATCTGGGAATCTGCAGAAAGACAGTTGGGGATATGCCATGCCGGCCCCTGTCTTCCTGTCTCATGGTCTTCTGGCCCCCAGCAAACTGTTTTAACCCATGATGAAACCTCTTAGTCACTGGCTCCTGTGTTACAAGATACGTCCTCTGATGTTATAAGCAATGCTGGAAACACCAACCAAAGTCCTTGTCCTTTCCTCTCCTTGTAGCTCTTAAATTTGTTGGACTTTTAAAATCAGGACTTGAATGTCAAGCAAACTCTTACCTCTGTGGGCAGGAGTCTTTCTTGTCTGGAAGCCTTTCAGTGAAGAGATTCTAGTTTCCCAGCCAGACCAGGTTTAGGTTCTTGATCCTGCCACTCAATAGCTGTGTGGCCTTGGGCAACTTACTTGCCTTCTCTGAACTTCTGTTTCCTCAAATAAAATAGTATACCCAAGCAATAGGTTTCTGATGAGAATTAAATGAAATGACATACCTGTCACAGAGCAGGCACTCAACAAATTGGCTCCTTAAACCAAATTCCAAAGCCAAAACACTTGGTGTTTTCCTAGCACATTTAAGATGATGGTATTTTTAAGGAACTATGAAAAAGTCTTCTTCAAGCCCTTCTTACTGACTGGTGTAGGGTAGGTAGTACTTGTTTTCTGATCTCAGAGAGATCGCTGGATTGTGATTCTTAACTCTTCAATGTTAGCCACATCCTTGGCACAGAGAACGGGGTCCCAAAGGTCTTTTTCCTAAAGAATTAAAAGTTGGGAGAGCAGTCAAGAAAGCATATTCTTCTCAGCATCCTTACAACATCACTGGATGATCTGTCTCATCTCCTGGCCTCTAGTTCAGTCCAGTCTGTCTGTAGACATGTGAATTACCCACCATCCACACCAAGCCACTTTGATGAGCAGAGGAGGAAAAGCAGGTCGGGAATGGAAAGTCAACTGGCCTCATCACTCAGTTTCTGCTTATTACTTTCAGAATAAGGTTTTTATTTAGACTTTTTAAGCACACGCTCATTTTCACGTCATCTACAATAATTTTTAAAAAAGAAAGAAAAAGCAAACCTTTGTACCAAGAAATCACCATTTTCAACATTTGACACACGCCATCCTGGACATCTCTTCAAACATATATGCAGCTCAAACATTCAAAATAGGAGAGGTGGTCTTATTTGAGGGAAAAGATTATATGAAATATTCTACTTATTTACCTATTTATTTTCTGTTTTCTAACCCTCCCACCCTATAGCCTAGATTGGAAAGATCCATAATGGTGAGAAATTTGATTATCTTGTTCACCATGGAATCCTCAAAACACAGTCTGACACATGGTGGGTTCTCAACATATATGTTGAATATTGACATATTTCAATATTGTTGGATGTCTTCATGATTCTTTTACCTTGGAGGTCAATGGCTTCCCCAGGGTATACCTTGGGTTGATCACTGCACATCCTTTATTCTGGGACATTTTGTTCTATTAACATTTTCTTATCTTAATAAAGTTTTTTTCTATTATATCCTTGAGTCTATTATTTCATTTTTCTATTTTCTTCTTCAGAAACAGTGATCGTGGGTATGTGGGTCTCCTTTGTCTCTGTGTCTATCATCTTATTTGTAATCATTATTTAGAGTTCATTTTTCCATTTCATTTTGTGCAGTGATCTCAAGCATACATACTATCTGTTTATTTTCTAGTATATTTCCCTGTACATTTACTTTCCTTACTTTAAAGGCACATCTTTCCTTAAGTCTTATGTTCTTGGGCTGGCATTGCTCAGGAAAGCTCTTTAGGGCATCTGCTCTCTGGGTTGCAATAAGGTTCTGGCTATCCGTTCCCCATCCCTCCCCAGCTTTCTCTCTGGGGGTTTTCCTTGGATAGAATTAGGTTTTTAAACAATTTCCAGATCACAGGCAACAGAAATAGACTACCAGAATATCAATTTATCTTTCAGCTACCCCTTCACCCCGACTTTGCTGTAAGCAGTGGCTAACTTCTGGTAGAAACAAAGGCATTTCCAGCCTGGGCTGCCCATGGATCTCAACTCTCTAAGAATCCTTGAGTGTGCTCTTCTTGGTGTTAACAGATACTTTTAAAGAAACACAAACTGTTATGTATGAGAGGTGGAGGCTGCAAGTGTCCACTGCTGGCTCACTTCCTGGTCTCAATCTAGATTTCCTAGCATTAGCCAGGAATGTTTCATGGTTTGCAGTGTGATGCTGTGACAGTTTCCTATTTCGTTGACAATGGATTGTGTTCCTTCTATTTTCCCTTTTGCTAGTTTAGATGGAGTTGAAACAAGGTGGAGAACAAAGATGCTACCAATTTTACAGCAGAACCAGGTTGATCAGAGGGGTCACAGATGGACCAGGTGAAAGAGATTTCTGCACCAGCAAATCATGGGTCTAAAGCCAGCTAAACGCCTGTGATGCTGTCAGCTCTCTCAGCTGGCCTCCCAATCACCTCTCTCTATGGTGAAGAGGCTGCTTCATGCATACACCATGTGCCCCACTAATGATGCCTTCCCTAGTCATGCTACCTTCTCCTCCCTGTTACAGTAGGTGCCACGTGGCCCTCAGTGCCTGGGCCACACACCTGTTAATATTTAAGCTTCCTGAGGTAGTGGAAGCCTGGCATGCTGCAGTCCATGGGGTCGCAAAGAGTCAGACACAACTGAGTGACTGAACTGAACCAAACTGAGAGTAGTGGGATGTCCCAGTGATTTGCAGGCATAAGTATGTGCCCCAAATGGATGACTAAGTAGGAGACCTCTCTTGGGAAAGAGCAGCTTTCAATCTTCCTTTTGTAGAAAAGAAGAATTTGGGTTGGTAAAGGAAACGGCCACAGCCTTCCCAGGGCAATCTCCAATTATCCAGTTGGCTAACTTGGGCTGTTCTTGTGCGCAAAACTGGAGAAATGATGGGAATGTAGCTCATACTCCCAGTGGGGGAGAAGAGAGCTCCCATTTCCTTCTGCAGCTGGAAGCTTCCCTATTGCTGTGAGATCAGAAACAGAAATCCTTCCAGTGGCATGTTGTACAAGCCCCAGGCATTTTCAGTTGGCCTCCTTGCCCAACCAGTTTCCATTCTTCTGCCCCTGACATGTCTCCTACTCATAAACTTTTCTTCGGTGCATAGAACCTTAGTAAAAATATCCTGACTCATCCATTTTGAATATAAAATGCCACACCTACTTCAATCTTTGAGTTAGTTACCAAGTTATGACAGCAGAAACAAACAACCAGTCCCCTAGGATGGGGTCAGGGTACAGCCAATTTCTGGCTACATTTCCCATGATCCTTTAGTTCAAGTTCAGTTCAGTTGCTCAGTCATGTCCGTATCTCTGTGTCCTCATGGACTGCAGCACACCAGGCTTCCCTGTCTGTCACCAACTCCCAGAGCTTGCTCAAACTCATGTCCATCAAGTCGGTGATGCCATCCAACCATTTCATCCTCTGTCATCCCCTTCTCTTCCCACCTTCAATGTTTCCCAGCACCGGGGTCTTTTCAAATGAGTCAGGTCTTCGCATCAGGTGGCCAAAGTATTGGAATTTCAGCTTCAGCATCAGTTCTTCCAATGAATATTCAGGACTGATTTCCTTTAGGATTGACTGGTTGGATCTCCTTGCTGTCCAAGGGACTCTCAAGAGTCCTCTCCAACACCACAGTTCATGGGAACGCACACTTACAACAGGACAGGGTGGGGTAGCTTCTATTCAATGAGTCGACAGTGCTAAGATTTTTGTGTTTTCTGCAGTTGGTATGTGCTTTAAATGTCTGGCAATGTCCAATTCAATGAATTCTGTTGACCACATACAGTGACACCCCAACGCACACAATTCGACTGTGTCATTTCTGCAAACTGTTCTCATGTGAATGCGACAGGACAAATTCAGAGCCCAAGCTGGAGGGACTCGGTCTGCTAAGGCCCCTGTTCAGACAAGGATGTTGCTTTTCTGAACAAAGATATTCAAACAAGGTTTTTCTGATGTGATCTAAAATACGTCTGCAAATGTTTTGACTCTCATCTCCCCAAAAGGTAGGGAGTCTCGATCTTCTCCTGTGGAATATGAGCTGGGGTTCACAGCTCACTCTTAATGAAAGAATGCAGCAGACATGTCTGTGAGTGACATCTGAGCTAGGTCATGAAAGGTGGAGCCTCCACCTGGCTGGTTGCACTCTCAGAACTGAGACACCAGGTCGTGAAAAAGCCTGGGGAGGCAGAGAAGCCACGTGAGAGTCACAGCCACAGCCACAGCTGACCGGCCAACAACCAGCATCAATCATCACCCTAAGAGTGAGGAGCCTTGGGTGAATCCAGCCCCCAGGCTTCAAGATACCCAGTCAACACCACCTAGAGCATGGATGGGTGACTCCTCCCCTATTTGTCTGCTTGGTGGTCAGAACAAGGTACCACAGGCCAGGCAGCTTAAATAACAGATTCACTTTCTCTTACTTCTGGAGGGTGGAGGTCCACGATCAAGGCAATAGCTGGGCTGGTTCTCTCTGAGGGCTGGAGGGAAAGGCCTCCCCCCCATGGCCTGAGATGATGTCTTCTCTCTGCTGGGCCTCCCCATCATCCCTCTTCTGTCCATATCTTCATCGAAATTTCCTCTTCTTATAAGGACACCAGTCATATAAGACAAGGGCCCACCCTCATGACCTTGTTTTGACTTAATCATCACTGAAAAGAACCTATATCCAAATACAGTCCCAATTTGAAGGACTGGAGGTAAGACTTCAACATGAATTTACTTGGGAGGAAACACCATTCAGCCCGCAACACCCGCCACATCTGTTCAAAATGCAGATTTTCAAGCAAAACAAATATCGTCACTCTTTGGAATCGCTAAGACTTGCAGTGGTGTGATTTGTAGCAGAAACTAATCATCCCACCCAAAGTCAATAAATAACTGTGTTCCTGGTGACTGTTTCAGAATGGTACCCACAAGGTCAGGGCCAGACCACAGGCAAACACCTGGAAGAAGGTTGCGGGGACTGCATATTAGTGCATGGTCTGTCCCTCAGTCACGTCTGACTCTTTGCAGTCCCATGGACTGAAGCTGGCTAAGCTCCTCTGTCCATGGGATTTCCCAGGCAAGAATACTGGAGCAGGTTGCCATTTCCTTCTCCAGGGGACCCTCCTGCATCTCCTGCATTGGCAAAAGCACATTTTCCCTGCTTCTTGGCTCAGAGCCTTAAAAGAAGCATTTTTATTGGCCCAGCTTGTCTTTTTATGTCAAGCCACAAAATGTTTCTAAGCAGCTTTCTGATTGGTTGCCTAGGATCAGGTGGCCACTCTAACCCAATCAATTCTGTTCTAGAGTAGGAGATGGGCATGAAGTCCAGGACATTGCCCCACTAGTCAGCGCTGAGACCATCACTGTGGTGGGCAGCTCTGGTAGGAGTCCTTACGGCAGTACAAAGGGTGAGGGAGACCACCATGGACCCCTGTTGGATCTTGCTGTCCCTGAGAAGTCCTGTGGTCAGTTTCACCCAATTCAGGAAGCTTTATGCTTCATGCTTCACGCATAGCCTGTTAATGACAGAATCAGGCTTAGAGCCAAGCCTCTGAACTAGCACCATGGCATTGACTTCAGCCTCCTTTTGTGGCAAAAAAACAGCTAGTGTTCAATCCATCTCTTCTGGGCATTCACCATTCCTGTGCAAGTCAGTGACTTTGCGGGGATCTTTATCAGGCAAATGGGTATCCTTGGTTCCTCAACCAATGCCAAACCTGAGTTGGCAGATACACACTCCAGCTCCCCTGCCCCTTGGGTAGGACAACTCTGAGCTGCACTCCATATCACCTTCTAGAGGTCACCAGCAGGACTGAAGCCTTGTTGGCCACACCCGTGACCTGCTCATTAATGCCAACAAGCTGATCTCACCTGTATCCTTTTCCACCTGCACTTCCTGGAGTCACCCCTCAAATGAACCACTTGCACTTATAATTCCTCTGAGGGTCTGCTTCTGGGGAACTGAAAACAAACATGCCTTTCAAGGAAAACAAGTGGTGGGCCCACGTTCATAAGAGAAGCCTGAAATCAAGGTGTGGACAGAGACCCGGATAGAGAGCTACCGACCTCCAGACCAGGGGTGTGGGATCACTTAAAGCATCAACTACAAAGGTCGCTCACCAGGTCCAGTGCTGCAGAGACAAGCAGGCTGCAGGTGGAGAGGCACGACCATCAAGAAACGGGCTACTTACAGCCTGGATGTCCTGTCACCGTCCTTCAATGTTTCATTTTTCCATTTTTAACCTTTCTCATTAATGACTCATTAATAATGATTTCTACCACATTGACTTTTCTCCAAAATCTTGACTAAATCTTTGACGAGAGATTAATAAAGAGTGAGACTTCAGATGTCAAGTTTTTTTCTGAGCAAAAGTGTCCAAGCTCTTCTCTATCTCTAGATTGGTATTCTTGGCTCCACTCACCACATTCTTCAGACACTGAAAAGAAACTATTTAGCTGGGCAGATATAGCAGAGCTGAAATAAATTGACCCATGTGATACAGAAAGTACACCGAGCACATTTAAGGAAGGGGGTCTCTGAAAGAAGTATGTTTTTACTTGTAGCTGAGTGCTGAAATTATTTTAAGGAAGTGACAATTAGGCTAAGCATTTAAAACATAGACATGGATGACAGCATCTAAAATTCAGACACACTAGGAGAACCACACGCTTGGTATTAAATAAAAGGCTAGATGCACTTTCTTTTTTCTGTGATTTCTTTCTTTTCACAAACATAAATCTGATCCCATTCAAAAGCCAGTGCTTATGCCTACATTCTGGAAGGAGAGAGGACATTTCTGTTTGTAGTAGAATATCAGCACCTCATTTAATCCAGATATGCACGCACACCTAAAAGTGCTTTTCTTTCAAATATAATTATTACTCCACAAAACACCTTGATTTGGTGGAGTTTTAGGTCTGTCTTTAATTTCAAATAATTGTATCAGAGATGAGAGCAGACACAGGAGGGAAATGCAGTGCTCAAGGTAAGAAAAGGTAGGGCAGGCTGAAGTTCTTTCAAGGCAGGCTTCTGGCTGGAGTTATTAACTCCAATGCGAAGTTTGAGCCCTTGTGCCTCTTAGGCAGTGAATGAAAAAACGTGTGTTTACAAAACCTCTGCAGCCTTTAAGGTCTGCCCTTGTACACACGTGTCTGTCAGAGCATCCTGGTCATGGTCAAAGCAAAGCTGGGCCCTCCCATGGAAAGGCATCCTCTCAGGGGCTGCTCCCAAAGTCAATGTTTGCTAGAAAGGCAGCAAGTTTTCCCTCTTCAAAGGAACCTTTATGTACTAACTCACTCCCACCCACTGTGCATGTAAATTATTCCTCAGTGATACGGCCTCTATTTATAACTTTGATCCTTTCCTTCCCCTGGGTGCCACAAGGAGCATGATAAGGCCCGTGAGTTGGCAGAGGGGCTTTGATCTTCCAGAAAATGACACTTTGTGCTGGAACATCTGGGCCCCCTCCATCACTGCAGCGGGGATGCAAAGGGAGCAGGGTTTGGGGTTCTGCCCATCTCCTGGCATTAGACCATCTTTAAGGCACAATGGAGCAGGGACAGACATGGGCACACTTGCCCCCCTCACCAGAAACTGCTCACGACAACAATAAACAGGCGCCCAGGGGCTGGGTGGTGTGACGATGACTTGAAAGTAGAATTTTCCAGAACTCATTGAGGAGGGGTGATACAGGCCGGGTCATGTGCACGGACATGGGGTTTCAGAACAAATCTAAATCATTTAGGAGAGAAAACAATGGATGAATGAGAGACGGCACCCCCCCAAAAAACAAATCGTTTTCTCCTTCTCACAAGGTAAAAATGAGGTTTTCCTTGTAAAAGGGAGTGAAATATAGGGATTTCAGCACTGAGAGGAAATGCTGAAAAGAATAGGGGAAGGTCTGCCTTTCTCCCAGCTCCAAGCTGATCCCTCGCTGCAGTGTGTCATCCAACCGTCAGTGGTGGCCTCTGTGCCTGGTATTGAATCTTCCGAGTGTTCACAGTTTAGAGACCAAGGACATGGGCTCCCTTTCACAATGGTGGTATAAACCACTTTGCATTAAGTAGGAATAATAACCTTTTTAAAAAGAATGTGTCAAAATAATTACATTTCTTGTTGCTTTCCTTTCTTTTCTTCCACATCACATGGGCAAGTAAATCAGCCTCACTTGAATGGATGAAAGGAGGACTTTTTTTTTCTTCCCTGGGAGGGCTGTTCTGAGAGCAAAACACACCCAAGCAAGGAATCCTTCCTCCCAACTCAGCCCAAGCTGATTCTATGCAGTGTTTGGGATCTGTTTGTACCTCTTCTTTCTCAGTGGATAGGGAAACTTACTGGCAGGAATATTAACTTACACAAATGTCCTAGTTTTAGAATTTATTTGGCTGTGCTGAGTCTTAGTTGAGGTATGTGGGATTTAGTTCCCTGACCAGGGATCGAACCTGGCCCTGTGCATTGGGAGCATGGAGTCTTAGCCACTGGACCATTGGGGAAGTCTCCAAATGTCTTATTTTATGTTGAAGAGCGTGATACCCCCACCGCTCTCTTTACTCGTTTCTTTTTATGTAACCGAAGATGATGTCCACTGCAATGTTAATTATTTAACTGGGAGCTGGAGTGCTGATGGACAGGGAAGCCTGGCATGCTGCAGTCCGTGGGGTCGCAAAGAGTCCATGGAGTAGCAAAGAGTTGGACAAAACTGAACTGAACTGAACTGAAACTTTACAAAGCAATTTAGTAGTAGCTCCTGTGAAGATTTCACCATTCAGCAAGGAGGTTTTTTCCAAAGCTTTTGAAATCCATTTTTAGAATTTCAAAATAAAGTCCCTTAAAGCTTTTCAAAGGTCCTTTAACAATTTAGCAGCAGCACATCCTCAGCCTGGCCTGTCTTGAGTCAGGTTACCTGCTTGGCTGGATTTAAAATTGATATCATGAGTGACGTGAAGCACATTTCACCAAATGTTTATATCTAATGAGATATTTAGGGGACAAATCATTTTTGATATCTTGAATGGTTGGATGCTCGAATCACCTCCTCTCTCTATAAAGCAGAGAGAACCATTTTAATTTGTTCAAGTGGAAACAGATTATTGGAATCTTCTCATGTTTTCTGATCATACGTCAAAAAAAATAAATAGCCTTGATGTCCCAGAAAGCAAACATCACTGAGCTACTGAGCTACTACACACACACACACACACACACACACACACACACACACACACACACACTCGCATACACCGTATCCTCTGTGTGGGAGAAAGGTGAGATGTCTCCCAATGGTGAGGACCGTGAGTAAACACGTGCTGCCTTGGTGACGGTTACCCCTCCTTTCTCCTCTGCCCTCTGTGGTCCCTGAGGATGGAAAGGTTCCCTCTGGTGCTGGGGAGGTGCCTCCCAGATGTGTGTGGTCCCAGGACCCAGCCTCCTGTCATCCCTCTGCCATCCCAGGCAGCCTAATTCTACGTGAACAGGCCCAGGGCTTCCAAGTTCACTTGAAAGCTCCGACTGATAGGATTGAACAGTGAAGACCTTGGTTCCTACAGAGCTCAGTGCTTGCTCGGGATGCTTGAATCATGTGCTGGGGGAGGGGCCCTCGAACACCGCGCGTGGTCCACCGTCCCCAGCCTCCTCCCGGTCTCCAGAAACGCCTCCCAGCACCAGTTTCCACCGGGCAACCACGTCTGAAGTTTTCCTCCTGTGTGACTTATCGGAGCTGGAGCGGGGCTGGAGGGGACCAGACGAGCGTGACTGTGGTGGTTCAGGCGAGGCTGCTACAGGGGGGTGGGGACGGGTCTTTGGACTCCCGCCCTGAATGCACAGAGCCCACGGGGCCGCTTTGGAAGCCCCGGCGCCTCTCGAGGGCGCGCACAGCGGGCAGAGCTTTGTGCTTCGGCCTCCCACGGGGAGGCTGCCAACCTTCAGATCCCCGCGCAGACCCTCCGGCTTCCCTCTGCTCGCAAAGTTCTCCTAATTAAGCCAGTTCATCTAATTACTGGGCGTTCCAACAAATATCTCTCCAGATGCTTCCGATGCAGCCTGTGGGCGCTGGTCAAAGCTGCCGAGGCTTCTGATCAGGGATGCCGGCCCTGCAGCGCGGGCGTCCGCTCCCCGCTCGCCGGGACTCGCCTGGCTCCCGGGACCGCGATGAGCCCTCGTTCATTCGCTGAACTCCGGGCGCAGGCACCGAACGTAATTACCAAAGTTAAGAAAAACGTTTCCCGGTAATTAGCCAGGCTACTCTAAGCGCAAGACATGGAAATTAGTCATCGCATCATAAATTAGTCTGTGCATACATTACATTCCAGGACGGCCCCGGGGGCCCCCGACGTTTGCAGCATTTGGCCAGCAACGCCCTGAGTCTCCGTAAAGCCTTCCTCCCTAGCGAGCTTGACGCAGAAAGGGGAGTCTTGCTCGAATTATATTTTTGTAAAAAATTTCTTTTGTAGATGGCAACCAGAATCAAGTCATTTTTCGGGCCGAGGAAAGGGAGACAAGGACACAGTGGTTTTCCTGTTTTATTTCCCTTTGTGGGCATCTAGGCACCTGGGGCCCTCAAGATGTTTCCAGACACTGGCTCATCAGTGGTCTTGTCTCACTCATTAGGCGCAGTAGTTATAAACTCTTTAAACCACCCTGATTTTGAACTGTTCTCGCAGGCACTCTTCTTCCTGGCAAAAGCCAGGAAATTGGACCCCAGCGCACACAACAGACATTTGCATCAAAATAATCCGCCGGGCGGCTGCCAGCCACAGTCGCATCAGTCAGAAGGAAGGAATAGAATACAAATTAAAGGAAGAATGTAAATTTTTTGCCATTAAGCTTCAATGACCATTTGAAATGGTGCAAGGCACAGGTTCTTGATGAGCGTCATCTAGTTTGATTATTCATACTTCTGTTTCTGCTTGAATTAAAGCAGGAGTGCGAGAGCCTGTTACGGGGAAAATATTTGAATTGATAGTGAACTCTCACCTTGCCGAGCAGCCATTTACTTTTCAAATGAATACTAGATAAGTTAGTGCATTTTCTAATCGGCCTGTTTTCCAGTGAGTGCTGTCATTACATACCAATTTCTTTCAGAAGTGCTTGCTAAGAAACATTAACTACTTACAAATAAGGAGCTGTCTGTCACGGCTGCAGTCTCCACCAGCAGCTCGGCTAAGACAGCTGAGGGCGATCCTGTCCACATTCCTCCTCGAGGCCTCATGGCTTCAAGTCTTGTGCCGACTTTCAAGTGAGGCCTTCGGTATAGACAGGGCTCCCACATCAGGTCATCTTTCCAGAACCAGGTGGAGTCCTGCTCCAGGCAGAGACAAACTGGGGTAACCATATGCCTGGGTGCAAGTGGCCTGGACCCACCCCACCCCAATTTTTCTAACTGCTGAGGCTGGGCCACCAGAATTGGTTCTGACCCAGGCTGACTGAGGATCCGGTGNTGTGACAGTTTTTCCTATATTAGAAATAACCTACGTTGTGTACATAAAATCAATTCTGATTTAAACAAATGCCCAATGAATTCTGTAACCAATGAATAATGTCATCATTAATTGAAGTCTGTTTGGATCCAGAAATTCAATATTATTAAACAATATTACTTAAAGATGATAAATCATGTCTGATCTCTTTTCTCTGACAATACCTTGTCTACTTGAGTAGTTTCTTTCAAGGTCATGCTGTAAGAGTCGACCAGGGAATGATGGCGTTTCTCTATTTAGCTTGAATTCAACCTAAAAAACATTATTTAAGACACAACATTCAGAGAATGTTTTATAAATTCATTCATGCCTTTTTAGACTCTAGGTTTAAGTGCTATCATATGATATTTGTCCTTCTCTGTCTGACTTACTTCACTCAGTATGACAATGTCTGGGTCCATCCACGTTGCTGCAAATGCCATTATTTCATTCCTTTTAATAACCGAGTAATATTCCATTGTATCTATGTACCACAGCTTCTTTGTCCTTCATTTAAGAATTCCTCCAGTAACATCTATTTTAAAACTTTTTAGGAAAAACCTGAATTGTGCCAGTTGAAGGTGTCCAACTTGGTCAAAGAAGAAAAATTTGTGTTGTGTCTTGAAACACAGTTGTGTGGGAGATGGGTAAGTATATCTGAGTGCTCAGGTGACATGAGGGTAAGAAACGTGTGTATCTCAAAAATCAAATCAAAAGCCAGAAATTAAGGAAATCTCAGGGAGAATATGGGCAAATTTGGGGGAGGGAAGAATGNGAAACACAGTTGTGTGGGAGATGGGTAAGTATATCTGAGTGCTCAGGTGACATGAGGGTAAGAAACGTGTGTATCTCAAAAATCAAATCAAAAGCCAGAAATTAAGGAAATCTCAGGGAGAATATGGGCAAATTTGGGGGAGGGAAGAATGCTCAAATCTTAATTTATAAATCTCATTAGGCCTAAAAAATTTCCACTGCTAATCAATTTTTTCTGGAATGTTAGATATGGGACCCCAAATTATCACATTTTATCTAATATAAGATTCTATCAGTAGCAAAACATGCCATCAATTTACCCACTACTAAGAAAGAAAAAGTTTCCCAATTAAAATAATAATATGATCTGCCATCAGTTTCAAGAAGGATCTTTATTTAATAATGCTTAAATGTCAAAAAAGAAAAAAACCCATCTCACCTCTTGCAATTGATGAAATAAGATTCAGTTTGTAAAGGAGGTGAGGTTTTTTTTGGTTTCGCTTTGATTTTTCTTAACTGATGTACAGTTGATTTATAATACTATAATAGTTTCAGATACACGATGTTGTGATTCAGTACTTTTATAGATTATACTCCATTAAATGTTATTACAAAATAATGGTTATAATTCTCTGAGATATATAATATATTCTTCTTGCTTATCTATTTTATACACAATATTTTTTATCACTTAATACTATGCCCCTAATTTGCCCCTCCCCCTTCCCTCTCTTTGGTAACTACTAGTTGGATTTGTGTAGGCAAAAAATAAAAATTAGCTTCAAAGTAGAGACCAAAGTAAATATACTTAAATTTTCCAGTTTAGACTCTGCTCTTTAAATCATGCTATTTGTGCAGAATATAAAACAATTTATATTCAATCTAAATACAAATCTGCTTGAATCTTACTTTGTTTTTTTCAGGAAGCGATGATGTTTGAATAACCAGATGAAGCCCACAGTTCACCTACAATGTAAAAATTAAACCGTAAAATATGCTCTTAACTTATACACACACACACACTCTCCCCAAAACAGTACATAAAGATATAACAAAAAAAAAAAACTAGAATGAAACAGAATGCTCGCTTTTGTTTCTGGTAAATTATCATGTTCTGGATATTTGCTGAAAACAATACAATTACAACTAATAATTAAAAGGTTTCNTTGCATAGGATGGGGAGGCATTAGAGTTCTAAGAGTCAGAGTGGAAAATCATAACTGAATGTTCCAGGCAAAGGGTCAAGACCCCTCCAAAATCAACCCTTGTGAGTAGAGCCAAGCAGGCTCTAAAATAAAGGCTACTCTAGATCCACCTACCTAAGCTGACAAATAAGCTTCCAAGGGACCAACCAGATCTGCAAGTCAGCTGACTGCCTGCCAAACACCTGGCACTCAAGAGAACCCAGAATTCAACAGCATAGGATCAAAAAAGTAGGAAAATATGACCCATTGCCAGAAGAAAAACCAATCAAAAGAAATAGACCCAGAGCTGACAGCACTGTTGGAATCAACAGGCAAGGACTTTAAAGCAGCTATTTCAAATCTGTTTAGACATCTAAAGAAAAACTCACCATAATTAGGAGCAGATGGGAAATCTCAGTAAAGAGATGGAAGCTATTTTTATAAGGCCATTTCAGCTCTGTGACCCACCAGGTGTCCAGCTGAGCTGCAAATGGCCCCAGCACTTACCTCCTTCCTTCTTTCCTGACCACACAGTCCCCCTAAGTTCCCTGTCTGCTCCCCTTTTCTCTCTCCAAATTCCCAATGCCCCTTCCCATTTCTGCATCTGTTCATGCCCACGGCTGGTGGTTCTTCCACCAAAATAAAGATCAGGTGAATCTCTGAAGTGTGCCAAGAATGAGAGTAAGATTTAAGAAAGCCTGTTGGTCACGTTCTCCCTTATGTCTCACTGTGTATGGGTGGCTCAGCAATGCAGCCAGTTCACAGACTCTGCACGGGGCATCCTGGCTCCACTGCATGGCTGCTTGCTGTCTTTGGGAGTGAGGGATGGCATGCTGCTATTACAGATCCGCATCTTCACACAGTAAGAGTTGGTTTCTTGCTAGAGAAAGCCAAGTGCGTGGCTCTAGTCAGGAGGTGCTTCCCACATGATCATTCAGGAATCCAGTTTCCTCCCAGCTTGTGCTCCACCATCACCCAGGGTCTCAGAGTCCTCTGCTGGGTCCTCAGGGCTCAGCTGCCAGATAGGGCAGGAGAGAGCACAGGATCGCGTAGATTTTTATGGCCTCACCCACATGCAATCTATTGGTCAGAACTCACTCACATGGCCACACCCCTCTACAGGGGCAATTGAGAAATCTATTCTAGCTAGACACGAAAGAGAGAGAAAGGGGTAGGGGGTTGGTGACCCCATAGCAGTGTCTGTCTCACTGTGACACCTTGGGGCTCTTACCTCTGAACTTCACTTTGCTTCTTTGAGTAAACTCTGGGGGTTGGTGATGGACAGGGAGGCCTGGCGTGCTCTAGTCCATGGGGTCGCAATGAGTCGGACACGACCAAGTGACTGAACTGAACTGAACTGAAACAAGCACCAGTATCATGCCTTCTTTGTAGGGTCACTGTGAGGGTTAAAGGAGAGAGACCGTGGGGAACTGTAGCCACAGACCTGGAACATGGTGAGTATTTGAGAAATGCATCCTGTTACAATTATTACAACAACTGCATTTAATTCATCCTGTATGACCCACAAGGTACCTTCTAACCTTGTGGGTTGAGGCTGGGGTGCTTTCTACTTTTTCTCATTATATTATTTTTTAGTTAATAAATAGATTTTTTAAAAGAAGAAGGAGAAGAATGATGATGATTACCAAAGGGGAAATGTGGGAGATGGGGTTAAAATAGAAGTTTGGCATTAACCACACTACACAGGTGCACACAGCCCAGAAAGGCCTGCCCGGATTAAAATCAATATTTGTTTCTCCAAAGGTTTTGGGTCAGAACACTGTGCAATGCTACCAGGTAGCAAAGAGAGGAAGGAGGGGACCAAAATAGGAAAAGTAAAGTTTGGGCTGTCTGCGTAAGCCCTGACCCCTGCCTCACTGTCCCAGCTAGACAGCCCTTGCTAGAAGAATGGACAGATGCCAACTTGCAAAGTTGATCTGAAATCTCAGCCTTAATTTTTCCCATGAAACTGTCACTGTTCTCATCAATGTATCACCAAGGGGCAGCAGCTGAGTCCTCATGAAATATGGAAGTCAGTTAGAAATCCCCTGAAGTTTGCTTTGAGCCTTTTCTTTGTAATAATGGGTGATCGGAGAGAGAATGCTTTAGAATAGCTGAAAACCAAATAATAGAAGAAGCAACATATGCCGCAGATAACCAAGAAGGTAAAAAACATCTGCTCAGGTTTGCCCGTGAAGGAAAGAAATCACATTGCTAACAAAATTGGTGCATGACCGAGCATACCTTAAAAGAGGAGAGGGCTGTTTGGATCCTCCCATGAAGAAATAACAACTTCTTCTTACATTAGCATCTGCCCATTAAAGTCCTTTGAAAAATGCAGACGGCTTCCTGCATGGTATACCTGGCATCATCACAGAATAAAATAGGGAGACATCTGATTTAAGCAGAAAGTCTAGATCCCCTTGTACAATCCCAGGGGCAGTTTCAATGTAGGAAGGAAAATAACCTGCATCAGGCACTGTACCAGGAATATCCACACGGGAGGTAAAATTAAATTCGCACACCAGCCCTGCAAGGCAAGTGTAATTATCTCCAGTTTAGAGAGGATGCAAGTGAACCTTGGCAAAACTAGATAAGGAATCCGCATCTATATGATTCCAAGACCATAGTCTTACTTACTACTGCACCCTGTGATTAAATAACCACTTAATCCATTGGGTAGATAGCAGGTACCGTCAACAAATTTCTCAAGAAATCCATTGTAAGATTGGCAGTTGCCAGAAGTAGGGAATAGAAGGTGGGTGAATAGAGTAAAGGTGACCAAAAGGCTCAAACTAGCAGTTAAGCCCTGGGAATGTAATACACAGCATGATGGCTAGAGTTAACAATCCTGTATTGTAGATTTGAAAGTTGCTGAGTAGATCCTGAAAATTCTCACCACAAGAAAAAAAAAATTTGTAACCATGAGATGTGATGGATATTAACTTATTGTGGTGATCATTTTGCAATATGTACAAGTATCAAATCTGTGTGTTGCACACCTTGAAGTGAAGTATTAGTTGCTCAGCAGTGTCCAACTTTTTGTGACCCTATGGACTGTAGCCTGCCAGGCTCCTCTGTCCATGGGATTCTCCAGGCAAGAATACCGATGTAGGTAACCATTCCTGTCTCCAGGGAATCTTCCTGACCCAGAGTCAAACCTTGTGTCTTCTGAATTGGCAGGTGGATTCTTTACCATCTGAGCTACCAAAGAAGCCAGTTAGGTAAGTTGTACACCTTAAACTTACACAATGTATATGTTAAATATTGTTTTTATTCAGTCACTCAGTCATGTCCAACTTTTTGTGACCCCCGTGGACTGCAGCACCCCAGGCTTCCCTGTCCCTCACCATCTGGCAGAGCTTGCTCAAACTCATGTCCATTGAGTCAGTGAGTGATGCTATCCAACCATCTCATCCTCTGTCATCCCCTTCTCTTGCTTTCAATCTTTGCCAGCATCAGGGTCTTCTCTAATGAGTCAGCTCTTCGCATCAGATGGCCAGAGATTGGAGCTTCAGCTTCAGCACCGGTCCTTCGAATGAATATTCAGGATTGATTTCTTTTAGGATCGACTGGTTTGATCTCCTTGCAGTCCAAGGGACTCTCACAAGTCTTCTCCAGCTTGATCAAATTGATTAACTTGATCAAAAGGATCAATTCTTCGATGCTCAACCTTCTTTATGGTTCTACTCTCACATCCATACATGACTACTAGAAACATCATAAAAGGGAAAGTCACTTAGTTGTGTCTGACTCTGTGACCCCATGGACTAGTACAGTACAGTCCATGGAATTCTCCAGGCCAGAATCCTGGAGTGGGTAGCCTTTCCCTTCTCTAAGGGATCTTCCCAACCCAGGGATCAAACCCAGGTCTCCCACATTGCAAGCGGATTCTTTACCAGCTGAGCCACGAGGAAAGCCCATAGAAACACCATAGCTTTGACTATATGGACCTTTGTCAGCAAAGTAATGTCTCTGCTTTTTAATATGCTGTCCAGGTTTGTCATAGCTTTTCTTCCAAGGAGCAAGTGTCTTTTAATTTCATGACTGCAGTCACAGTCTGCAGTGATTTTGGAGCCCAAGAAAATAAAGTCTCTCACTGTTTCCATTGTTTCCCCATCTATTTTCGGGGAAGTGATGGGACCAGATGCCATTATCTTCATTTTTTGAATGTTGAGTTTTATGCAAGCTTTTTCACTCTCCTCTTTCACTTTCATCAAGAGGCTATTTAGTTGCTCTTCACTTTCTGCCATGAGGGTGGTGTCATCTGCATATCTGAGATTATTGATATGTCAAATATACCTCAATATAATTGAGGTTTAAAAAAAATTAATCGTATCCATTGTTCCCTCATGGGTACAAGTGTGCTCATGGCTGTGAGTTACTATCATGTAGACAGTTTAAAAAACAAAAGCAAAATAGACTCTATTAAAAATATTTTTAAATATCTTGGGCTTTTGAAGTTCAAGATAGTGAATTGAGCACATATTTTTTATCTCTACACCCTTCTGAGATTCTGTTAAAACCATAATAAGGGATTTAAAAATATAAAACCCAGTAAAAGCAAAACAAATGGGATAAAGGAGGCGTTTGCAGCCAGTGAGATTTCAACACATTTCCGGGAGACAGGAACAGGTGGGAATGGGTTACAGAAAGAAAGGAAGCAGGCAAAAACTCTGCTGGTGGGGCTGAGGTGGAGGGGCTCCCGCCTGCCTAGCAGACAAGTCTGGGGCAGGAGATAGTGGGCCTGGCAGGGCGGGGGTGAGAAGCCATTGAGCATAGAAGGAAGGAAGCTGCGGTTCTTAGCCTGGGTTACACAGTGGGTGATTAATAATGCTTAATGAGCAGTTGTTGAGTGAATAGAAAAACAAATAAATGAGTGGATGCATGACAACCAAGAGATAGCATGCGATGCCTATTTTCAGTGGCTGGTTGTGTAAGTCAGAGCTCCCCAGAGAAACAAAACCTATAGACCTTTCATACACAAATCTCTTGGTTTCTGTAGGGGATTGGTTCCAGGAACCCCTAAGGACACCAAAATCCCCAGAAGCTCAAGTCTCATTTAAAACAGTGAAACATTTGCATGTAAGCTAGGCACATCTTCCCATATACTTTGGCCGAGTGGTAGTGGGAAGGGGGGGTGTTCCATGCAGCCTATGGGATCTTAGTTCCCCAAGCAAGGGTCAAACCCGTGCACCCTGTGGCAGAAGAGCAGAGTTTTAACCACTGCACCACCTGGGAATTCCCCACATCCTTCCACATACATTAAATCACCTCTCGATTTCTTACAATAACTAATACAATGTAAATTGTAAATATAATGTAAATGCTATTTTCAGTTCAGTTCAGTTCTGTCACTCAGTCGTGTCCGGTTCTTTGTGACCCCATGGATTCCAGCACGCCAGGCCTCCCAGTCCATCACCAGCTCCCAGAGTTTACTCAGACTTATGTCCAAATACTTTGTATGCACAGCAAATTCAAGTTTTGCTTTTTGTAAATTTCTGGGATTTCATCTCAAATATTTTTGTTTCTGCAGATGCAGAACCTACAGGTAGGGAAAACCAACTGTATACACAGGAAAAGCTCAAGTTATTGCACTTTGCAGAAACTGTGTCTTCTACAAATTGAAGGTTTGTAGCAATCCTGCATTGAGCGAATATACCAGTGCCAGTTTTCCAACAACACTCACTTGTTTCATGTCTCTGTATCGTAGTTTTGGTAATCCTTACAATATTTGAAACTTTCCCATGATTATTACACTTGTTATGATGATCTGTAATCAGAGATCTTTGATGTTACTACCGAGACTTGCTAAAGGCTCAGACAATTGTTAACATCATCTGTGCCCTTAATATTTATTTTTAGCAATAAAGTACTTTTAAAAATTATTTTAATCAGAGTATAGTTTATTGACAATGTTGTATTAGTTTCAGATACACAGCAAAATGAATCAGTTATACATATACCGTTATCCACTCTTTTTCTGGATTTTTTTCCCCATATAGGTCATTACAGAGTATTGAGTTCCTGTATCATACAATAGGTCCTTCTCGGCTGTTTTATACACAGTAGTTTGTCTATGTCAATCCCAATCTCCCAGTCTACCCCTCTCCCTACCCCACCCCTGGTGACCATAAGTTTGTTTCCTACATCTTTGACTCTATTTTTGCTTCGTGACTAACTTCATTTGTACCAACAATAAAGTATTGTTTGGTTAAGGTATGTTTAATGTATGGCTCCACTGGTTAAGAATCTGCCTGCAATGTGGGAGACCTGGGTTTGACCTCCAGGTTGGGAAGATCCTCTGGAGAAGGGAAAGGCTACCTACTCCAGTATTCTGGCCTGGAGAATTCCATGGACTGTATAGTCCATGGGGTTGCAAAGAGTCAGACATGACTGAGCGACTTTCACTTCTTTTCACTTTCATGCACATTGGTTTTTCAGACAGAATGCTGTTGCACAATTAATAGATTGTGCTATAGCATAAGCATAACTTTAAATGCCTTGGGAACCAAAAATCATGGGACTCACTTTATTATGATATTTGCTTTTATCCAGTAGTCTGGAACTAAACCCACAATATCTCTGGGGTATGTCTGTATAAAGAAGTTTATTATTAGAAACTGGCTCATACAATTACAGAGGCTGGCAAGTCCCAAATCTTGCAAGTGAGTCAGGAAGTGCGCTGCCCAGGGCAGCCAATGGTCTAGTTCTAGTCTGAGTCCAAAGTCCTAAGAACCAGGAACCTCAACAGTGTAGTTCCAGCCCAAAGGCCCGAAGTCTTGAGACTCAGGAAAAGCCAATGCTTTCCGTTCCAGTCCAGAGGCAGGAACAGCTGATGTCCCAGTTCAAAGGCCGTTGGGCAGGAAGAAGTCTCTCTTAATCAGAAGAGGGTCAGCCTTTTTGTTCTAGTCAAGGCTTCAGCGAATTGGATAGGCCCACGCACCTTGAGAAGGGCCGTCTGCTTAATGCAATCTACCAACTTCCATGTTAAGCTCATCCAAAAAAACACTCTCACAGAAACTTTTAGATTAATTTTTTACCAAATATCTGTGGCCCAGTCAAGTCAACACATAACACTAGCACATCTTTTTAAAATTTATTTTTGGCTGTTCTGGGTCTTTGTTGTTGCACAATGGCTTTCTCTAGCTCTGGTGAGTAGGGACTACTCTTCCTTGGGGTGCCTGGACTTCTCGTAGCAGTGACTTCTCTTGTTGCAGAGCACAGGTTTTAGGCACAAGGGCTTCAGTAGTTGCACCACATTGGCTCAATAGTTGCAACTCATGGCCTTAGTTCCCTCACAGCATGTGGGAACCTCCCAAACTAGGGACTGAACTGGTGTATTGCAAGGTGGATTCTTAAACATTGGGTGAGACCACCAGGGAAGTCCCCACATTGGTTTCATGCCCATCAACGTGCTCTTAAAGTGCTCATTTCACGTGATGAATGCCCAGGACAGAGATGACTCATTCGCCAACCATCATTTTCCAGGACAGCCATAGCAATGCTGCTGCTGCTGCTAAGTTGCAATAGGTAAACAAAAACCATTAGCATGAACTGCTCTAGCGTGTGGCATCTTTGCCCTATGGCTGCTGCTCAGGGTCTGCTGTCCTCCATAAACAAGGAGGTAGGGGGCAAGAGCTGGAGGAGAGGATGAGTGGCCCCCAACACCAGCACTGAATTCCAGAAACGTCTCATGCAGCTTTGTTAAAAGCTGGCTTCTCCATCGTATGTTTTGATGGGTTTGAAATTGGCCTGATACAGGCCAACAAAAAGGAGAGCTGAGCTCACAGAGCAGAAAATCTATACTCTACACACCTGCTTACTGCAGGAGAATCCAAGGTATTGACCTTCAATTCAAGGCTGAGATAAGAGGCACTAATCTCTCCAGTCTCCCAGACACTTCCAGGCTGACATCAGTCTCAGCCACTTTGTGAGTTGCTAATATGTTAGTCGCTCTAACTCTTTTAATCGTGTCTGACTCTTTGTGAACTCGACGACTGTAGCCCACTAGGCTCCTCTGCCCACGGAATTTCCCAAGCAGGAATACTGGAGTGGGTTGCCATCCCCTTCTCCAAGGAATCTTCCCAACTCAGGGATCGAACTCAGGCCTCCTGCATTGCAGGTAGATTCTTTACCGTCTGAACCAAGCTTTACCCTTGGGAAGCCCAAAACGCCCTTTACTGACTCAAGCTGGATTGCATACCCAGGACCAAGTCGAGGTCTCCACCAAGGAGCCCAAATTCCTCCTCCTCCTCCCTTCTGCAGTGATGCCTGAAATTTCTTTAACAGAGGTTTAGAAATACAAATGATCTTGGAAAAGGGAATTCATGAGTTTACATTCATTGAACTCTCTAAAGATGGGGATTTTTCATACCAATCCCTCCTGGCTCTACACCTTCCCTTCCTCCACCACAAAGGAGGGATCCCACTAAGCTTGGTCAGCTTCCAAGATATCAGTTAGGACATGTTTATTTGTGTGGTCCCCTTCCAGGCAGAAACTGGTCCAAGCCCTCATCCACAAGGCGGATCCCGATCCGCTGGCTTCCTCTTGCTGGTCTGTCTCTCATTCTATCTTTCTCTCTCTGTGCTTCCTCCTTCCACAGAACCAGCACAGGAATGGGCCAAGAGAAAACTTGTAGCTGGAGAAGATTTTTAAGTTAGAATACCTTTCTAATGGGTAATTTTTCCAAACTAGACTCCCACCAAATGATAAACACAGTTAGAAACATTTCAGAAGATGAATTTGCAACTAGGGAGAGAAATTCTAACAGATGATCAGACAAAGCTTTCTCCACTCAAGGTACATTAAACAGCCTGTCACTCTACAACTCAGCATTGGCAGATGCCAAGCTCCAGAATTCAGGCATTTTTTGCCACAGTTCAGTTCAGTCACTTAGTTGTGTCTGACTCTTTATGACCCCATGGACTGCAGCTTGCCAGGCTTCCCTGTGCATCACCAACTCCCAGAGCTTGCTCAAANCAGTTCAGTTCAGTTCTGTCACTCAGTCGTGTCCGGTTCTTTGTGACCCCATGGATTCCAGCACGCCAGGCCTCCCAGTCCATCACCAGCTCCCAGAGTTTACTCAGACTTATGTCCAAATACTTTGTATGCACAGCAAATTCAAGTTTTGCTTTTTGTAAATTTCTGGGATTTCATCTCAAATATTTTTGTTTCTGCAGATGCAGAACCTACAGGTAGGGAAAACCAACTGTATACACAGGAAAAGCTCAAGTTATTGCACTTTGCAGAAACTGTGTCTTTTACAAATTGAAGGTTTGTAGCAATCCTGCATTGAGCAAATATACCAGTGCCAGTTTTCCAACAACACTCACTTGTTTCATGTCTCTGTATCGTAGTTTTGGTAATCCTTACAATATTTGAAACTTTCCCATGATTATTACACTTGTTATGATGATCTGTAATCAGAGATCTTTGATGTTACTACCGAGACTTGCTAAAGGCTCAGACAATTGTTAACATCATCTGTGCCCTTAATATTTATTTTTAGCAATAAAGTACTTTTAAAAATTATTTTAATCAGAGTATAGTTAATTGACAATGTTGTATTAGTTTCAGGTACACAGCAAAATGAATCAGTTATACATATACCGTTATCCACTCTTTTTCTGGATTTTTTTCCCCATATAGGTCATTACAGAGTATTGAGTTCCTGTATCATACAATAGGTCCTTCTCGGCTGTTTTATACACAGTAGTTTGTCTATGTCAATCCCAATCTCCCAGTCTACCCCTCTCCCCACCCCACCCCTGGTGACCATAAGTTTGTTTCCTACATCTTTGACTCTATTTTTGCTTCGTGACTAACTTCATTTGTACCAACAATAAAGTACTTTTTGGTTAAGGTATGTTTAATGTATGGCTCCACTGGTTAAGAATCTGCCTGCAATGTGGGAGACCTGGGTTTGACCTCCAGGTTGGGAAGATCCTCTGGAGAAGGGAAAGGCTACCTACTCCAGTATTCTGGCCTGGAGAATTCCATGGACTGTATAGTCCATGGGGTTGCAAAGAGTCAGACATGACTGAGCGACTTTCACTTCTTTTCACTTTCATGCACATTGGTTTTTCAGACAGAATGCTGTTGCACAATTAATAGATTATGCTATAGCATAAGCATAACTTTAAATGCCTTGGGAACCAAAAATCATGGGACTCACTTTATTATGATATTTGCTTTTTTCCAGTAGTCTGGAACGAAACCCACAATATCTCTGGGGTATGTCTGTATAAAGAAGTTTATTATTAGAAACTGGCTCATACAATTACAGAGGCTGGCAAGTCCCAAATCTTGCAAGTGAGTCAGGAAGTGCGCTGCCCAGGGCAGCCAATGGTCTAGTTCTAGTCTGAGTCCAAAGTCCTAAGAACCAGGAACCTCAACAGTGTAGTTCCAGCCCAAAGGCCCGAAGTCTTGAGACTCAGGAAAAGCCAATGCTTTCCGTTCCAGTCCAGAGGCAGGAACAGCTGATGTCCCAGTTCAAAGGCCGTTGGGCAGGAAGAAGTCTCTCTTAATCAGAAGAGGGTCAGCCTTTTTGTTCTAGTCAAGGCTTCAGCGAATTGGATAGGCCCACGCACCTTGAGAAGGGCCGTCTGCTTAATGCAATCTACCAACTTCCATGTTAAGCTCATCCAAAAAAACACTCTCACAGAAACTTTTAGATTAATTTTTTACCAAATATCTGTGGCCCAGTCAAGTCAACACATAACACTAGCACATCTTTTTAAAATTTATTTTTGGCTGTTCTGGGTCTTTGTTGTTGCACAATGGCTTTCTCTAGCTCTGGTGAGTAGGGACTACTCTTCCTTGGGGTGCCTGGACTTCTCGTAGCAGTGACTTCTCTTGTTGCAGAGCACAGGTTCTAGGCACAAGGGCTTCAGTAGTTGCACCACATTGGCTCAATAGTTGCAACTCATGGCCTTAGTTCCCTCACAGCATGTGGGAACCTCCCAAACTAGGGACTGAACTGGTGTATTGCAAGGTGGATTCTTAAACATTGGGTGAGACCACCAGGGAAGTCCCCACATTGGTTTCATGCCCATCAACGTGCTCTTAAAGTGCTCATTTCACGTGATGAATGCCCAGGACAGAGATGACTCATTCGCCAACCATCATTTTCCAGGACAGCCATAGCAATGCTGCTGCTGCTGCTAAGTTGCAATAGGTAAACAAAAACCATTAGCATGAACTGCTCTAGCGTGTGGCATCTTTGCCCTATGGCTGCTGCTCAGGGTCCGCTGTCCTCCATAAACAAGGAGGTAGGGGGCAAGAGCTGGAGGAGAGGATGAGTGGCCCCCAACACCAGCACTGAATTCCAGAAACGTCTCATGCAGCTTTGTTAAAAGCTGGCTTCTCCATCGTATGTTTTGATGGGTTTGAAATTAGCCTGATACAGGCCAACAAAAAGGAGAGCTGAGCTCACAGAGCAGAAAATCTATACTCTACACACCTGCTTACTGCAGGAGAATCCAAGGTATTGACCTTCAATTCAAGGCTGAGATAAGAGGCACTAATCTCTCCAGTCTCCCAGACACTTCCAGGCTGACATCAGTCTCAGCCACTTTGTGAGTTGCTAATATGTTAGTCGCTCTAACTCTTTTAATCGTGTCTGACTCTTTGTGAACCCGACGACTGTAGCCCACTAGGCTCCTCTGCCCACGGAATTTCCCAAGCAGGAATACTGGAGTGGGTTGCCATCCCCTTCTCCAAGGAATCTTCCCAACTCAGGGATCGAACTCAGGCCTCCTGCATTGCAGGTAGATTCTTTACCGTCTGAACCAAGCTTTACCCTTGGGAAGCCCAAAACGCCCTTTACTGACTCAAGCTGGATTGCATACCCAGGACCAAGTCGAGGTCTCCACCAAGGAGCCCAAATTCCTCCTCCTCCTCCCTTCTGCAGTGATGCCTGAAATTTCTTTAACAGAGGTTTAGAAATACAAATGATCTTGGAAAAGGGAATTCATGAGTTTACATTCATTGAACTCTCTAAAGATGGGGATTTTTCATACCAATCCCTCCTGGCTCTACACCTTCCCTTCCTCCACCACAAAGGAGGGATCCCACTAAGCTTGGTCAGCTTCCAAGATATCAGTTAGGACATGTTTATTTGTGTGGTCCCCTTCCAGGCAGAAACTGGTCCAAGCCCTCATCCACAAGGCGGATCCCGATCCGCTGGCTTCCTCTTGCTGGTCTGTCTCTCATTCTATCTTTCTCTCTCTGTGCTTCCTCCTTCCACAGAACCAGCACAGGAATGGGCCAAGAGAAAACTTGTAGCTGGAGAAGATTTTTAAGTTAGAATACCTTTCTAATGGGTAATTTTTCCAAACTAGACTCCCACCAAATGATAAACACAGTTAGAAACATTTCAGAAGATGAATTTGCAACTAGGGAGAGAAATTCTAACAGATGATCAGACAAAGCTTTCTCCACTCAAGGTACATTAAACAGCCTGTCACTCTACAACTCAGCATTGGCAGATGCCAAGCTCCAGAATTCAGGCATTTTTTGCCACAGTTCAGTTCAGTCACTTAGTTGTGTCTGACTCTTTATGACCCCATGGACTGCAGCTTGCCAGGCTTCCCTGTGCATCACCAACTCCCAGAGCTTGCTCAAACTCACGTCCATTGAGTCAGTGATGTCATCCAACCATCTCATCCTGTGTCACAGAGGTATCCTGAGTCAAAAGTCGTGATTCATGTGGATTATACCTTAACACAGAGACGGAGAAATAGATGATAAACTTCTAAACTATGTGCAGAAGTACATTCTACAAAGTGAACTAGACCTAACAACTTATTGACCAGAGATGTGTTAATACATCCTTTATTATCCAAATGTTATGGACACGTTTAAATAATCGGTTACATAACAGATCGTAGCCCACAGACACTCGTTTGTGCAAAAATCCCCCCGTCAATAATGTGCTCATAGTAACAATAACAGTAGTAGTGGTAAGAATAGTCCTCTGATAGTTAACATTTTCTTTTAAATGTTACACAGCATTTTCTGTGTACTGGGCACTACCCCAAACCCTTGATGATGTTCTTCATTCATTCCGTACAACAACCCCCTGATATGAGAACTAGTTTGATCTCCAGTCCCAGATGAGGAAGCTGGAACCAGAGAGGATGAGTTACTTAGCAACAGGTAGCTGGGGGTAGCACACACCCTTCAGAGTCTGGACTCTTGGACACAGAGGAAGTAGGTGGGTTCCATGGGCCATGGGGAGTGAGAGACAAGGAAATCCATGGTCAACCCCAGTCAGTGCCTTGTGGACCAGCCTCACCTGTGTTCCTTGTAAGCACCGAATTCATATTAGATTTCACTGCCCTCACTGATGGAATTAGGCTGTGGTACCCCAAACAGACCCCAAGACAGGAATCTAAGGGTGAGTATCTTATCTGGGCAGAGATTCCAGAAAGGACAGTGGGGGATGGGGAAGTAAGACAAGGAAGCCAATCCGAGCTGAGCGAGTCATCACAGTGGGCAACTGGGACCCAGTTGCACTGGCGACATCTGAGTGGCTGTGTGGAACGTGCTCCAGACTTGTCCCACCGAGAGCCAAGGAGGCTGAACTCTGTATCCACCAACTCCCAACTGTCCATGGTCGAAAGCTCCTCTGGTAGCATCCTCTTCTGGGCAGTTTGGCTCATGTTTCACCTGGCTTGTGCAGGCTGTCAACCTGACCCAGGCCCAGACAGAGTGCAGAGGGCCAAGGAACGGGGACGTGGGTGACTATGAGAGTGTTTGCTTCATACGTATGTCTCCGGTCAAGGATACTCTTGGCTGAAGCTTGACGATCGCTTCTTCTTATGGGAGCACCGTGCTAAGAAAATTGTTCTTGCCCAGGGGGGCTTGGAATTATGACAACTGAGGATAGAACATTCTTCTCTTAGACCCTTCCAGGTTTTCACCAGAGAGGGAGGATATTAGACCTCCTTTCTCCCTGTATGAGACATTATTTGGCACAAAGAATGGGCTAGAGAATTTCCAAGACACCGACTTCTGCCTGTTTCTTGGCCTGAAGGTCTGGGGCTTTGAGTAAAATAAACCAGGGAGACTCTTGTATGCCTCTTGCCTAAGAGAGAATGGATTTTAAAATCGGTAGTGAAAGAATAAAAGTGATAACAGTATAGTCAAGAACAGTGAAGCCTTAGAAATCAGATGTGAGACACCGTGAATATTTGTGCTACATTGATTTGGTCCACTTTTGCACATCGAAAAGGCAAAGATGACTGACCTTGTTAATGTACCGTATTCTACCTGACCATGTGTGTGAAGGGGTGTTTGTGCATATGTATGTGTGTTTGTAGTGCATATAATCTAGAAAGATTCAAGAGCTTACAAAGAACAAAGGGACAGGCTTGAAATATGCCACAGACAGCTTGAAAGTGTGACATTTATTACCAAACTTGTTGAAAGCCAAATTGACTTTGGAGCCAAATTTGAGTTCTGATTTTTGGCCCTTTTATCTGAAATTAAAACTTTTCAACAAGGAAAACTTTAATGGAATTTCCATAGAAAAAATATACATGAAACCATATATAATTCTTGATTTTCTTTTAAAATCTAAATTGGGCGCTATATTGCAAAGATGTGTTCTATAAAGTAATATTTGATTGCCAAGTCACCCAAGAAGATGGGGGAAAGATGATCTTCTAAAGGTTTGAGGTTTTTTATTTCCTCCTGGAGCACTTAGTCTAGATATGGTTGATTTCTGCTTTCTATGACTATGATTTGAAATATGACTTTTCTGAACTTTGTAACCTTATTTGAAGAAAAGCATTTTAAGAGCAAGGGATAAAATTCAATTAACTGAGATGACAGAAAATAATCTACTAAGTGAACATATCAGGCAACTAGAAGCTTTCATACCTTTCAAAAAGGAAATAACTTATTTCTTGCCTTGTTATCTAATGACACAGGAGTTTATTTCTCTTGAAGCTGTTACAAATCTACCTAATGAAGCCTAAACGCTGTTGCCAAGTAATTAGAGTTTTTATTGTATCACTGATTTCCTTCATTTCCACAGTTGCTGATAATCATTAGCCAATACCGTCTCATCTAAGAATGCACACACACACACACACACACACATACACACACACACAGACATACTCTAGTTGGCTGTGAAATGTAACAGCTCCATTGAAAGCTCAGGGCACTTCTGTGAGTGTACTGCTGCAGACAGACACCAAACTTGGACTGTTCTGCATAGATCATTCGTCAAGTCACTTGTGCTAATTCAGGCTCATTTGCTATTCTCTGGGTACTGGTGGTACTAGTAGTAAAGAACATGCCCTCCAATGCATGTAAGAGACCTGGGTTCAATCCCTGGGATGGGATGATTCCCCTGGAGAAGGGCGTGGCAACCCACTCCAATATTCTTGCCTGGAGAATCCCAAGGACAGAGGAACCTGGCGGGTAACAGTCCACAGGGTCACAGAGGGTTGGACACTACTAAAGTGACTTGGCATGCACACACAGGTACTATTTATTTCATAGGTGTTGAAATTTACTCACACACACACTTGCACACAGCAAGCTGTATTTTCCAAATGGCCACTTCACTATTACCTGTCCTACATGCTCTTCTAGAACATTGCCACTCCCTCATCAGGAAGTGGGATCTAATCCTTTGGCCCTTCCATTTTTTTAAAAAAGAGTTTTTTGATGTGGATCATTTTTTAAAGACTTTATTGAATTTGTTACAATAGTGCTGCTATATTATGTTTTGGTTTTTTGTCTGCAAGATATGTAGGATCTTAGCTCCCCAATCAGGGATTGAACCTGCACCCACCTTGCACTGGAAGATGATGTCTTAACCACTGGTCCATTGGGGAAGTCTCTCCACTGGCCCTTGATCATGAGCTGGCTTGTCACATACCTTTACCCTCAGAGGCTGCCATGCTGTGGTGAAGCCCCAACAAGCCCATGCAGACAGGCCACCAGGGAAGAAAAGGAGATTTGATCCATCTCCAATTGCTTCAGACATCCATCTGCTCTGCCGGCTCCAGCCACCCACTGATGGCAACTGCATGAAAAATGTGTCCAGCAAAGCCTTCCTGAACTCTTGACCACAGAAACCACAAGTGGCAACAAAATGGCACTTGGAGATTAAGCCAGTCATTTCGGCATATTACCCAGCAGCATCTAACCAGAGCCGGGCATCCTGAGAATGTGAGTGTAGTTAGAACATTGCTGCATATACACTCCTCTCCTGAACAGACACAGCAGACGATACTGGCACTCTGTCCACACCAGCTGTTGACTTCTTACTAAAAGCCATGGTCACTCTCTGCCCGGGGACTTTCCTGGCAGCAGTGGCCGGTAAGGAGCAAACCGGAAGTACTAGGAAGGAATTCTCTCTCTACTGTTAGTCACTCAACCGTGTCTGACTCTGTGACCCTATGATCTGTAGCCCACTCTGTCCATGGAACTCTCTAGGCAAGAATATTGGAGTGGGTTGCCATTCCCTTCTCCAGGGGATCTTCCCAACCCAAGGATCAAACCCGGGTCTGCTGTATTGCAGGTGGATTCTTTACTGTCTGAGCCACCAGGGAACCCAAATTACCTCCAAGGAAGCCCTAAAGAACGGAAAATGGAAGTTATCTGGGAAAATGGCCCAACTCTTTGCCCTTCAGATGGGAACACTCCAAAGCACATACTCCCTCAGGCTCCCAGGTGCTCACAGTGGCCGTGGACTTGACATCACTCTTCTGGCTACCTTTCCCCACCTGCCTCACTCCCCTGCCCCCCACCTACCGGTGCTTCACGGGGTCACACCAAACACTTGCCCACAAATCCTCACCTCAGAGTCTGCTTCTGTGGGAACCCAGTCAAAGACGAGGGGGAGTCAGGCTGAAGGGCTGCAGGGGGTGGTGTCAACTGAGACCCCAGTTCTTCAGCTGCTGCTTCACATCCAATGAAGTCCTGAGGTACCTGTGCTCCTTCTGAGAGTAGATCAGGAAGGGAAATAGATCGTCCACGTTCACACTCCACATCAGGCAGCCAATAGATGTGCATGTGGACATCCACACAAATTTACAAATAAGACGTGTCCTGAATGCGCAATTTCATCAAAAACAGACTTTACCCTTTCTGATCGAAATTTGGAAATATTTAAGTCGTTAAAAGGTATTGCATATTAACTGTATGCTCAGTGCTCTGACAACCAATGCAATACTGGCAAGAGAAAAATTACCCCCAAAGTCAGAGTACTTGCATATGGCCAGAGATGTGACAAGGACCCACAGCAAAAACACAGGCATCATGCATGGAGGAGAAGGAATCTCCACACCAGGCAATGACATCAGTGCTGTGGTATCACTCACCCATCTATTCCCCGGGAGTCCCTGCAGGCTGGTGGAAAGAGAAATTGGGCACAGCTAAGCTCATGGGACCCCAAGTGGTTTACTCAGTAGCTGACTGAAGACCACACCTCCACAGTAATTGCCATTCAAGTGTCTCCTCCATGTCAGACAGCCTTCAAGTACTTTGTATCTGCAAGGTGCTAGAACTTGATGAACAGGGCACCGCTCCTGCAGCAACTGCATGATGCAATGCTGCATAATTCAGTGCTAATCCCAAGACAGAGGTGTTTCTGATTACCAGTTACATGGCAACAGTCTAAACCAGCGTGCAATCCGCCAAACCCATCAGCTTTGAAATGACACCATTCTGATTAATTTTTATTTCAAGGAGACTTGCCTTATTTCAAACTGGGGGCAAATATTCTAACTAAGTTAAACTCATAAAAACATGTTCTCAGTACTTGTCATCCTCTTCATTTTATGCTAAAAATTAATTTATGCTAATATAAATATAGAAAACAAATTTATGCTTACCAAAGGAGAAGGATGAAAAGGATAAATTGGGAGATTGGGACTGACATATGCATACAACTATATATAAAATAGTTAACTAATAAATAGCCTGCTGTATAGCACAGTACTCTGTAATGACCTACATGGGAAAAGAATCTTTTTTAAAAAAAGAGTGGATATATGCATAACTGATTCACTTTGCTGTACACCTGAAACTAACACAACTTTGTTAATCAACTATGTGCCACTGAAATGTTTTAAATAGTAATATAATACTTAAAAAGAGCTTCAGGTTTATTGTGTTTACCATAGTTGTGTTTAACAGAGATGTTAACTCATTTAAGGTACTACAAAGTAGATGTTACTAACATTCCAGTTTATAGATGGAAAATACCGAAATCAGATTGATTATATTCTTTGCAGCCAAAGATGGAGAAGCTCTATACAGTCAGCAAAAACAAGATCAGGAGCTAACTGTGGCTCAGATCATGAATTCCTTATTGGAAAATTCAGACTTAAATTGAAGAAAGTAGGAGAAACCACTAGACNGCTGTCTAGGTTGGTCATAACTTTTCTTCCAAGGAGTAAGAGTCCTTTAATTTAGTTTAGTTGGGTTTCTTCAAAAGCAGACCCTGGGGACTTCCCTGTGGTGTAGTGATTAGGAATCCACCTTGCAATACAGGGGACACGGGTTCGATCCCTAATCAGGAAACTAAGATCCCACACTCCACAGAGCAACTAAACCCATATGCCACAACTAGAGAGTCTCCAAGGTGCAACCAAAGATCCCGAGTAATGCAACAAGGATCCCACAGGCCAGACCCAAGGCAGTCAAATAAACAAATAAATAAATATTCAAACAAGCAAACAAAGCAGATCCTGGGCAAGGACTTGAGTGCATGTAGTTTATTTGGGAAGTGATTTACTCAAAGATCTACAGAGAAATGTATCAATAGGAAAGTATAACGAGGAACTGGTTCCCACCATTGTGGAGTCTGAGAATTCCCATGATCCTGTCTCCATCTTGGAGACCAGGAAGGCTAGTGATGTGATTCAGGAGACGTAGGTAGGAGAGGATGAGACAGTGTCCCAGCTCAACAGTGAGGCAGGAAAAAAAAGGGGGGTGGCACATTTCTTCTGCATTTTGTTCTCTTCAGGCCCTCCCTGGATTGGATAATGCCCACCCACTCTAGGAAAGGCAGCCTACTGAGTCTATCTATTCAAATGCTAATCCTCTCTGGAATGACCCTCACAGATCACCCAGAAGTAATGTTTAATCTGGGTACCACGTGGCCAGACAAGCTGACATGTAAAATTAACCATCATGGAGGTGACCGCAGGAAACACAAGGAAGGGAGTCAGTAAGTGAGAGAGAGAACAGTATTAATGAGCAGGCTAAGGAAGACCCCCTAGAAACCCTGCAGAACACATTCTCAGAGAGGGAAGCTGGGGTATTGATTCACCAGCTCCCAGCCTCCTTCTGTTGAGACTTACCCCAGAGTTGTTGAATCCTTGACACTCACAGTTTGCCGTACAATTGAGTTGACCAAGCTCATGAGGTGCTGAAAAAAGCCTCTAAGAAGAAAAGCAGGGAGATAAAGATGCCTGAGGTGGGAAGTTCACAGTATACACAGGACCTGTCCAATGCGGCTGCAGGTGAACTCATGGATTGAGGGAACATGGGGTCGGATACCCAGAGCTCCTGCTACAAATGCCTTGAAAACCTATCATGACTTCAGGACCCAGAGAAATGTAGTATCTCATGAACCCAACTTTTACTCATTACAGGAAGCAAAATATCACTCTAACGTTGTCACTTCTAAAATTTCATTCCATGAAACAATGCTCCAGATGTATGCTCTAAGAAGGCCATTATGAATAGTCATTTTTCCTGTTGCAGAGAACAATTTCTTAATCCCGTTCTCCTTAGCCACATGACAAAAAAAACCATTGTAACTTCAGCAGATAATACACCCCAAGTCAATATCAGATGTGTCATAAATTAATGCCAGCACCAGTACAACATTTCGGTCACCATATCTGTTACAGAAAAATCTAAATGTGTTAACATCATCCAATAACTCTGCCCTCAAGTTTTCCAGGCCATTTAATTATTAAATTCCTCTTTGGAAAGGGATCTCTATTGTAAGTAATTCAGACTTTGGTGGGTGGCAGGGTTTTTTCTGAGGTCACCAGAGCTTTTAATCGCTGCCTAAAGTGCATTCCCGTGTTGATTAAGATACCCCAGATTAACTAGATTTAGCCCAGGCAATCACACTCCATTCAGTAGGGCTCATCTCTGGTGAGTCGTGGACATTAATGACAGTTGCAAGAGCTCAAATATTATATAATCACTAATTACATTCTGTGCAATTAGTGGCAGCTCATCAGTGTGAATCACTAATGGCTGATCACCCTGTTCTCTGTGGGAAGGGAGAGATGGACTGCCTTGTTTCCTGATTGTATTAGCATAGACACGCTGTTAATGAACATGGGCGACGGTGAAGAGGCACCACGTCTGCGCTGTGATGGACAAAGGCAAGAGGAGGGCTTGATGGCCACGGACACTTCATGCTGAACCTCAAAGCTGCATGTTTGTGGTTTGTCACTGTGACTCGTTCACCCCCCACCTTCCAAATGGAAAAGACACACAACATTCTGGCCAAACAGCTGCTAAAATAATTGCAAATAAAGCCAGCTAAAGAAATGCACACACACACACACTTGCGTGTTTATTTTCTTTCCTTTTTTTTTTTTTTTTT
>SJYV01021315.1:398520-562111 GCA_006410875.1 Neotragus pygmaeus
TTTCCTTTTTTTTTTTTTTTTTTTTTTTGAAGACTCTTTTTTACATGGACCACTTTTAAAGCCTTTTATTGAATCTGTCACAACACTGCTTCTGTTTTATGTTCTGGTTTTGTGGCCAACCACAAGGCATGTAAGATCTTAGTTCCTTACCATGGGAACTTACCATGGATCGAACCTGCACCCCTTGTCTTGAAAGGCAAAGTCTTAAGTCTAAACCACTGGACCTCCAAGCTCTGGATCCATGCTCTGAGGATCATTCAGGCATGAAGCCTGTGACACAGTGAGAAGAACACCTCTGAAATGGTGATGTACTTCTCTGATTTTTTTTAATCCTGTCTATGTCAGGCCTTATTAGTTGCTCGAGCCCCCATAACAAAATAGCACAGCCTGGGTTGCTTCAACAGTAGAATTTTCTTCTCTCATTTTTCTGGAATCTGGAAGTCCAAGATCAGTCTGTCTGTAGGGGTAGTTTTTCTGAAGCACATCTCCCTTGTTAACAGAAAGCACCTTCTTCACCGAGTCCTCACACAGCCTTTCCTCTGTGTGCATGCTGGTCTCAGGTCTCTCCTTGTGCCCATATTTATTCCCTTATAAGGACACGGGTCATGTTGGATTAGGGCCCACTTTAGTGACCTCACTGTAACATCATTACCTCTTTAAAGGCCCTGCCTCCATGTACAATCACATTCTGAGGTGCTGCGGAGTAAGGGTTTCAACACAGGAATGCAGGGGCACACAATTCAGCCAATCAAGCCAGTATGTGTACAAACTAAGTCTATTCTAAACCAAGAAATTATTGCTGGAAGATGGGCACTGGGCTTGGATTGCCTGAACCCTATACTGGAAGGCAAGTCTTAACAACTGGACCTCCAAAGAGCCAAACTCTGAGGGTCTGTGGGACACTGAAGCATGAAGCCTGTGACAAAATAGGAAGGGCATCTCTGAAACGGTGATACACTTCTCTGATTTTTTTAACCCTCTCCGTGTTGGCCTTGGGTGAGAGGTTAACCCTTACTGAGAGCTGTCCTGTCCAGAACAGCTGCCCATGGTCATGTGATTGCTGAGCACTTGAAATAGGGCTAATGTCACTGAGGAACTGAATTCTTCATTTCATTTCATTTTAAATCATTTGTCTTCAAACTGAAGTGTAAAACATTTTTTCCTGCGAAATGCAATTTTATAGTTTTGATAGACATCCATTTTACTTTAACTATTTTTGGGGAACACAGGAAAATAGGATTTATTGATAGTCATGAGTAAGGAGGCTGGCGCCAAGCCTCTCTTGAGCGAAGACCCACCATCTGTCCAGGGGAACATGATTAGGGATGTATTTGGCCCCACAGCCATCCAGGGTAAGGTGCTTTTCTGCCATCATGTCTTCAAATTCATCTGCTTTAAACTTAGTAAATACCTACTCCTTGGGGATGTGGGTTTTCTGGAGGCCAGGCTCCCCGTGTTGAGGGCCTCAATCACATGCTCTTTGTTCTGCAGCTTGGACATTATGACTTGGCTAATGTGGACCCTGGCCACTGTGCCCTGGGGCTTTCCAAAAGCACCACACATATCTGTCTGGAGCTAGACTGGGGGCAGCATGCCAGTCATGGATGTCCACTGGAAAGGGCTGTCTCCAAGGTCCCTAAGGGCAACCCATACAGGCAATGGGCTGAATACATTGGCAAGGAGGTTGCTGTCTGTAGCCACTGCACACCAGGCTCCCACAGGGAAAACATCACAGTTGCCTTAATTGCCTGCAAATTACTTAAACTATAAAAATGGTGTGTCTCAATTATGATGCCCAATCAGTGAGGAAAATACACTGACATTCAAAAGTCAGAAGGAAAAACAGGTACACTATATCATTAATAATTTTTATGTTGATTAGGTTTGAAATGAACATTTTCAATATGTTGGATTAAATGAAATACATGATTAAAATAAATTTACCTGTTTCAGAAATGGGTATAGATACAGAGAACAAACAGATCGTTGCCAGAGGGAAAGTTTGGGAGAACAAAGAAATAGGTGAGGGAGATTAAGAGCGACAAACTTCCAGCTGCAAAATAAATGAGTCATGGGGGTGACCTGTACAGTGTGGGGAATACAGTCAATAAGTAGGTCATGTCTTTACATTGACATATTGTAACAGTTTTACCCTGGTGATCATTTTGAAATGTATAGAAATATCAAATCCCTGTTTGTGTAATGGGAATTAACTGTGTTGTAGGTCAACTGTACTTCAGAAACAAACAGAATAAGAGATCAGATTTTTTGTCAGTGAAGGTGGGTATAGGGTGGTGAATCAGAAGAAAGGGGTCAAAAGGTACAAATTTCCAGTTATAAGATAAATGAGTTCTAGGGATATACTGTACAATATGACACTGCTTTATGCCATATATGAAAGTTGTTAAGAGAATAAATCCTGAGAGTTCTCATCACAAGGGAAAGTATTTTTTCTATTTCCTTAATTTTCTATGTATGTGAGACAATGGATGTTTATTAAACTCATTGCAATAATAATTTCATGATGTATACAATTCTAATAATTATGCTATACACCTTAAACTATCCATATATATATATATATATGTATGTATTTAGGTATATGTCAATTATACTTCAATAAAACTGGAAGAAAAAGTTTAAATTAAAACTTTAAAAATTAATTTTGTCTGTTTCTTTTCTACTTTTTATAATATGAGCACAAGAAAATCTTAAATTATGTGTCTGGTTTGCACTATATTTCTATCAGGCAGGTTAAAATTTTCATCCTCCAAAATCTCATTGCTCACCAAAGACAAGACACTGGGTAAACAAAAAGATTAATTCCTTCTTCCAAAATTATTAAAGTTCCAGGTCCCTTGTGTCTTCTTTTACTAAGATTAAGATAAGCAAAGCCAACCATTTCTTCCTGTATAATATATTATTAAATCTCCCATTACTAGCCATATTTGTAAGTTCTTTCAATAGTATTTTCAACATTAAAATTCCATTAAATCATACCTACATTTAGGAGTCAGGAATACTTTTCTTCATAATGAAAAGATGCTTCCTTGTGAGGTAGTCCTACTCTCCTGGCACCTCTGGCTTTTTCCCAGGACATCTTGACCTCATTTGTCCCCCGATTCCTCTCACTCTTTCTCTCGTCCTCCCTCAGTTACCAGGAAATTCTTGGATAAGACATCTGATATTCTTTCTTTATTTCTGCCTAACATGAGCTGAAAACTTAGTCTCATTCTTCATCTGAAATATGGGAGAGACACACTGCATCTCACAGTATTAAAAGTTAAAGAATTACAAGCTAAAAATTCAAACAAAATAAATATTTGATAGGAGGTCAACATAACTGGGTTGCTTGTCTGTAACCCATTTTAAACAACATAATTACCAAATGTTGTCAAAAACAACTAACAAGTTGTAGGCAGAACGTCTGGACATCTGACTCCATGGTTCAGTTTCTTCTTACTCCAATCATTGCATGCTTCACATCCAACAAAAACTGTCTAATATTCGCTAAATGATCACAGAATCCATCCAATGTCACATCCTCATCGTGAAATACAGGACAGGGGGAAATAAAAGAGATGGGTTTTGCTTTATCTTTTTTTTCTTCCTGGCATCAATCTGCCTTTAGAAATAATGAAATCATTTGTTGGAAGGATGTCCACTTTGAAGATCACTTGCTACCTAACTGTCTTGGTCATTTAAGTAGATCTCAAGGAGGATTTAAAGAGTTTCTCACCCTTGTTACTCAGATAAAAGGAAGAATCAGGTGCTGAATTTGGTTTTGTGTGTGTGTGTGTGTGTGGTTTAATATTTGATGAAGCTTCCATTTCATGGACACAAGGGTTGCCATGTGAGTTTTATTTTTTGTCTTTTAATTGAAGTGATGCATATTGAATCAAAGATAAAAATACATTCAGGTACAAAAGGGAGAAAATATTTACACCCAGAAAAGTAACATACAAGTGTCTGGCCTCATGTACCTCAAGAAACATTTTTTCACATATGTAGGAAAAACAATGCACAGCATAATGGCTTAAATTAAAAAGCACAAGTGAAAGAAAAGTTGGTAAAGACAATCAGCAGAAAAATACAAAAGATCAACCTACCAAAACTGAGAAGGGGAAGATAGGAAAGGATATACATGAACCAAATCCTCATATGACATAGCAGAAGTTCAGTAGAGAATGTAGGAAGATTAAAAAATCAAGAATTCTGGGAAGCCAAATTAATTAGAGTTATGAAGACAATTACTCAATTCAGTTCAGCCACTCAGTCGAGTCCTGCTCTTTGCGACCCCATGAACTGCAGCACACCAGGCCTCCCTGTCCATCACCAACTCCCAGAGTTCACTCAAACTCATGTCCATCAAGTCGGTGATGCCATCCAACCATCTCATCCTCTGTCGTCCCCTTCTCCTCCTGCCCCCAATCCCTCCCAGCATCAGAGTCTTTTCCAATGAGTCAACTCTTCGCATGACGTGGCTAAAGTACTGGAGTTTCAGCTTTAGCATCATTCCTTCCAAAGAAATCCCAGGGGTGATCTCCTTCAGAATGGACTGGTTGAATCTCCTTGTAGTCCAAGGGACTCTCAAGAGTTTTCTCCAACACCACAGCTCAAAAGCAGAAGGCAATTACTAGAAGACAGAAAATTGTTTTAAAATCTTTGACCTGTTGGTTATTCAAGAGTACGTTGTTTAATATCCACATATTTGAGAATTTTCCAGTTTTCCTCCTGTTATTGATCTCTAGTTTCATATCATTGTGATCAGAAAAGATACTCGGTATCATTTTAATCTTAAATTTGCTGAAACTTCTTTTGTGCTCTAACATATAATCTATCCTAGAGAATGTCCTGTGTGCACATAAAAAGAATATGGGCAAAACTAACAGTCCACGCTGTAGGATAGAAGTGTGTTACCTTTGGGAGGGTATTGACTGAAGGGAACAGCAAAGATGCTCTATGAGTGACGTGCAGAATATCATGGGCTTCCTAGGTGGCTCAGTGGTAAAGAACTGCCTGCTAATGCAGGAGATGTAGGTTCAATCCTTGGGTCTGGAAGATCCCCTGGAGAAGGGAATGGCAACCCACTCTAGTATTCTTGTCTGGAGAATTCCATGGACAGAGGAGCCTGTTGGGCTACAGTCCATGGGGTTGCAAAGTCCGACACGACTGAGTGACTAAACCACCACCACCAGCAAATACAACATCACGGCCTATGTGTCATTCTTCAACTTGGTGTTTTCACTTAAGAAGTGTTTGATACATCTCCCCTTCTTTCTTTTTTAAAAACGTGTATTTATTTGGCTGTGTCCCAGTCTTAATTGGGGCATCCAGGATCTTCAGTCTCTGTTGAGGCACGTGGGATCTTTTAGCTGTGGCATATGGAAACTAGTTCCCTGACTAAGGATCAATCCTGGGCCCTCTGCATTGGGAGTGCAGAATCTCAGCTGCTGGACCACCAGGGAAGTCCCTCCCCTTCTTTCTTATCAGTGCAGACATACGAATCTTCTTCCTTCTGATCTTCTGCATAGCCATCCATGGCACAGATGGACTACAGTTCAGTTAGACATTCTTCTTTTGACTGGTCAGTTTCTGTTGTATTTTATGTTTGAAGTTTTTTGGTTTGGGGTTTTCTTGGTATTGTTGTTGTTTGGCTATTACAAATAGTGCTTCAGTGACCATCTTCAGACAGATCTCATTACGCATGTGTGAGTGCTAAGTTACTTCAGCCATGTCTGACTCTTTGTGACCCTGTGGACTTTAGCCTGCCAGGCTCCTCTGGCTACGGGATTCTCCAGGCAAGAACACTGGAGTGGGTTGCTGTGCCCTCCTCCAGGGGACCTTCTTGCCCCAGATATCTCCTGCTTGGGGAGGCAGGGTCTTTACCACTAGAGCCACCTGGGAAGCCCAGGTTTGGGCAGCAAGAGATCAAACCGTCAGTCTTAAGGTCTCTTTATACATTTGTGCAAGTATTTCTTTAGCATGCATTCCAAGAAGAAGGATTTTTATTGCCAGATTGCCCTCCAGAAACACCGTCCCAGTTACCTGCTTAGTAGTTTCTGAAGGTGCCAGCGCCCTCCTGTTGTAGTATTCAGTTGTACTTCCCAATCACTAATAAGGTGAGTATGTTTTCACACCTCATTTCCTAAGTCATCATATCTCACGTTTCTGTGCTGGGACAGCACTGTGTGTGAACTATTTCATTTTAGTCTCACAACCCATTCATGGTGAGCTAATAAGAAAAATTCACTATTTCTCCCCAAGTGACAAGATGAGGAAGCTGAGACTTAAAGAAGTTCAGTAACTAGCTTGGATTCACATCTTCCCTAAGTGTTTGTGGCAGCAAAGTCTTCCTTCAGTCAATTACATGATCTCTGTTCACTTCTTCCCAAGTAAGAGGACTCCAGCTATGGAGGGAGCAGTGAAATGTCAGCTTCAAAACTGCACCATCCAACCTTCTTTGTAGGTAGAAATAGCCTGGTGAAAGTTCTTACCAAAGAGCTACAAACGCAAGTCGGTGGTGGAACTGCCTCCTGTAAAGCTCCTTGGAGGGACATACTGATCCGGCTCTTTGCCTGGCCCTCTTCCTTTCCTCCTCCTTCAGATGAGAGGGCTGCAACTGCGCAGTCACAATATTAGCATGAGGCATCCTTGAGAAGGAAACGACATTCTAAAACAGGTGAAGTAGAAAGATGAACCTGGAACATTGATAACATCACTTAGCCCATTCTATTCCACCCTAGACTACCCACTTCTGCAGTTCCCGTTCCATGAGCAAAAGATGTCCCATTGCCTTTCTGCAGTTACTGAGACCTTGATGGAGCCAAGATTTGAGCCAAAGCCAAACCTATGTTCTTGATCCTCAAACAATGTTGAATCACTCTTTATCCACTCGTAAAGGATGCTCTTGCTGTAGTAGCCATCACCAGTGACCAGGAAAGACTGAAAAAATCTTGCCCTTGCTCTTCCTCCTCGGAGTAATCGAAGTTGCCCACCCTGCTTCCAAGTCACAATTTCAGTCTCATAGCACCAACCAAAGACGTGGTGCATGTGAGGATAGAAGCCAAAATAGCCTAACACTGCATCACCTTCCTTATTGAGAATACCTACAGAGGGGAGGGCAGATTTCTAGAAAAGAACAAAGCAAATGTTTAAAACGGAAAGCTCCGATTCTGGCTTCACTAGTGGATTTGCTGTGTGATCTTAGAAAAATCACATCATTTCTCTCTTCCGTTTTCTTACACGTTAATAAAATGGACTTTAGTGCCATAGGTTTGTGTTAAGAGTCCAGTGAAGAAATACACATAAAAACTTTTCAAAAAAACAATACTGCTCTGGACACAGAAATAAGTGTATAAATATTGGATTGCCAGCACATGTGTACACCAAGCACAGAGAGCTTTGCGGTTATCATCATTGCATAGTAGTGACCCCAATTTTCTCCCTCTCTTTTAGCCATTATGTTAAGGGAGACCCCAAGAGACACAGAAGTAATACCAGAATTGGGTGACATTGTCACAGTGAGGGGTGGGTGTGCCTGCATGTGTGTGTGTGTGTTGAAGATTTATCCTTTTTCTTGTTTCATACATTTCATGCAAAGGATTGCTGAATATTCATTGATCTATCCCGGATCCACAAGTACGCTATTAGAAATGCATTGCTTATCTATATTTTTGAAATGCTGAAGTAATTCAGTGTTGATCCTTTGCAAGATAGGTTTGCTACCTTTAAACTGAAGTGACAATAACACCCCAGCCGTCTTCAGTTTCTCTCGAGCTATGCTGATATCCTTGATGCTGCTAACAAACCAGAGACTGCTTGCGAGAATCCTGCATGTCACCATTAAATTGAAAAAGGCCCGAAATCGCGAACTCTCACTTCTGGTGGTGAAGAGAAACGAGAAAAGGGCAAAGCGATGGTTATTCATGAATCACTCAGGCCTGCCATGATAAATACCATTGGCCTTGTTCTCCTCTTCTGCAGGCTCGTAATTTTCTCCCTGAAAGTGTTTCACCTGCACAGGAAGAATTGGGCTCGTGTGGCAGGGGCGGGGGGAGGCATGTCTAATAAACCCAATTTTTAAAGCCTCTTAAACCACAGAAGTCTGTGTGTAGGTTATGAGCCCCTTCTTTTCACAAACAGCCACAACTACTCAGGATCCAGATTATCTCAGCAGACTGGGGACTGTGGACGAGGACACCAGCACAGTATGTCATGTTTGGTCCAGGGCTCTGTGACAATCTGGTAATGTTAAAAGAAGGTGAAACAAATACTTGACAAGGAACTTCTTTTAAATATTACACATGAGCAGGTCCAGATTTGAGCTTCTGTTGCAACATTAAGTACACAGAATCACTCTCCAAGCAGAGATTCTGCCTTTCAGGTGGGGAATGTTCGTGTCATTTCCGCATAAAAGGCTAGCATAGTATATTANAAGCTACTGAACTGAACTGAACTGAATACTATTATAATTTGATTCTCACCACTGTCTATTTAAAAATATGAAAGCAAGTTCTTTATTGGTTGAAAACTATGCATGATCCTTTTTCTCTTTTACTTATGTTACTTATTTTTACTTTCATTTTATCAATGAATATACTTAAAAGTTTTTATTGATCATTATATAGTTTCAGAAGCTTAAAATAATAATTTCCTGAGTCCATAATTCTCTAAATTTAAGAAATTACATCTGAATTGAGTTTTTCATTATTTTTAGCACAGATATACATTAAATATTGATGCATAATTACTAAATGTAAATGTTAACTTTATTGCAACTTCATATATTAATGATATGGACAAAGTTTTTTTTTAAATTAGTTTTTATATTATCAAGTATTATTTATTTCAGGAACAAAATAGGATTTTGCACAGTGCCAGTTTTTCATTTTTCTAGATGTAAACATTGAGAAGTCTTTCTCATGCAAATTAGTAGATGGGATTGGAGAGATTTTTTTATGTCATTGAATTTTTAAAAATTTCCTTACCCCAATTTTATGTCCCAAATCACACAATTTCTCATCAAATTATTGTTCATGACTCACTCTCTGACACCTCAATTAGTTCTCCTTCAATTTTGTTGAAAGGAAAGACTGATTTGCAAAAGGATTTGTTAATCAGTCACTTCAGACATTCACTGTTTCTGGGAAGTACACCAAAGACTTACCAAAACCTCTCAAATACCCGTTAGTTATATTTGTTGCTCTTTTTTTAGGGGGCCATGTTGAACTTGGTAACTCAGTGTTGGGGAACATAGAATATTCCACAGTTCAATACACCTCGGCAGATATGATTTTTTCTTGGACAAAATGCTTTTATCTCATCACATGCTTTAAATCTATTTCATCAAAACCTTGAAGCTGCCAATTTAGCTCATTAACTTTATGAAAAGCGTCCACCTATCTAAACTGTTTTGAGAAACTTATTCGCTGACTTAGTCAGCTAGGTCAAGGTTTAAGGTTGAATTTTTGCATTCAGATAAATTTTCTCATGATCTCTTAATTCGTCTTCTCTGTTCTGAATACTCAGTCTAAAATGAATTTTTAGATGCTGTAAGGAGGCTTGCAGTGACTCTGCCTCTGGGGAAATAAGGCACACCCCCTCTGCTGGTATTACTTATTGAGTCTCATTTGACTTGCCTCTGATGGGATGTTTTCTCAGGTCCAATGTCTTCTTGACCGTGCTTGCAGGTGAAAAGACAAAGTCTTTAAACAGAAATTGTCATCCCCATGATTCTTTGACTGCAGGTGCATTCTCACACAGATCAATTTTAGGAAAAAGAGTTGAGCATCTGGTAATTGATTCTCCTAAAAATATCTGACTCTGTGAACTTCAGTTGGAAGACCACTATTATAGAATCTATAAAAATCAGAGGAATGAAGATATGTAACAGGGCTATCTGGTGTATTGATGATTAGTTTTAACTGCCCTTATATGTTCTGAGGATTTCAATAGTTAGTATTCATATTGATGATCTGGATTCAAGAAAAATTTAATGATGAGGACAAATTTCTGCCTAAAATGCCATTTCAGATCAATTCCCATAAGACATGAGTAAGCTAAAAGTAAGCAGTAAACTCCTTTATAGCAAAACTGATAAATCGTTGAAATGTATGTCTTTTACATCTAGTTCTTATGATAAGATATTTTATACATTGTCACAAATAGGAATTTCTTAAGGATCAGTTTTCTGGGATTCTATCACCATGTTTATGAATTTAGATGATTCTTAAGCTAACACAAGAGACTTTCTATAATCTGAATCTATCAGTTCATATAACTGCTCACAGCCTTTAACTCCAAAATTTTTACCTTGTGGTGAGAAAAGAAGCTTTAGAAGGTTATCTAAAGGAAACAGAAATTCTTCATATTAGAGCATGTGAATTCAAATTATTTCACTTTTCCAATAATGCATTATTATGCCGTTGCCCCTACTCTTGCATATACTGAGATTTCAGTGGAATTATTGGTCACTTTTTTTTTCCCCCAACTTTTACTTTCTGTTAAACAGAGCTATCAGCTTCCTATATTATTTAGCTCTCCCTATACAATTCAGCTACAATGGGAAATATTTGAATAGATCTTATTCAGTTAATTTATATTATATGGATTTAAACATATGATGTAAGAATATCAGAAAGAAATTTAGATATATCTCTTAAAATATTGGCAGTACTGAAGGTAAGCTTGTGGTCTTGGGGCAAGTTATTATTCAGACATTTCACAGTGTTTTCCTTCGTTATTGGACAGAACAGGTATCAGTAATACCATAATCTCTCCCTGTCCCATCCTCTACTGCATTTGTTGGGTCCAAATTGACCAGGGAGCAGGTAAATGCAGATACTTTATGACTATTCATGGTACTCAGTAAACTTTAGTTTCTTCATATGTAAAGTGAGATAATAGTACTTATCACTTAGGATTGTTGAGTCAAATACATGACTGACTGCACATAAAGCAGTTTCTAAGAGATTAATAACCTTTATGATTATTAGTAGAGCTAAAATAATAGCCTGAGTAAAACATATGGACTAATACTGAATCAGTTAGTCAGTTCAGTTGCTCAGTCATGTCTGACTCTTTGTGACCCTAAGGACTGCAGCATGCCAGGCTTCCCTGTCCATCACTAACTCCTGGAGCTTACTCAAACTCATGTCCATTGAGTCAGTGAAGCCATCCAACCATCTCATCCTCTGCCATCCCCTTCTCTTTCTACCTTCAATCTTTCCCAGCATCAGGGTCTTTTCAAATGAGTCAGTTCTTCACATCAGGTGGCCAAAGTATTGGAGTTTCAGCTTCAGGATCNGTGTGTGTGTGTGTGTGCCCACACGCGTGCATGCGCACTCTGCTATAGGAAACCTGAGCATCATTTCTCCAGTGGTTGCTATGCATGAGGTTCATAATCAATTGGGAGAAATTCTCTCTCCCTCTCTCTCTGCTTCTAACACACACATACACACACACCTTTTTCATACGGAGTGGAGGATAACCCACACGATTTGCAATCAGTATGCACGACAGACAGCACGATGCGGTTTGTTACCAAGCTCCCTCTGCTTCCATCCAGGCCCTATGAGAGAGCTGTCATATTTTCTTTGGGCACAACCTCTGCACACTGCCATTGTCATCTTTCACTAGGGACATTTCTATGGCTCCATAAACGAAAGAGGGGAATAGCAACTCGATTAAAAACCCAGTAAGAAGACCATGCAACCTCCCTCCTCCGCCCAAACTAGAGATGGATTCCTCATTTGGAACAGGGGAATGCAGTGATGCAAACTCAATTTCCATTTTCCTCGATGGCTTCTCACTAAGAACACTGCTGTGTTGTTTAGTTGCTCAGTCGTGTCTGACTCTCTGCGACTCCATGGACTGTAGCCCCCCAGGCTCCTCTGTCCATGGGATTCCCCAGGCAAGAAAACTGGAGTGGGTTGCCATTTCCTTCTCCAGAGGATTTTCCCGACCCAGGGATCGAACCCACATCNGTGTCTGACTCTCTGCGACTCCATGGACTGTAGCCCCCCAGGCTCCTCTGTCCATGGGATTCCCCAGGCAAGAAAACTGGAGTGGGTTGCCATTTCCTTCTCCAGAGGATTTTCCCGACCCAGGGATCGAACCCACATCTCCTATATTGGCAGGCAGATTCCTTACCACTGAGCCACCTGGGAAACCCGAATGTTGCTTGGGGAAGATTTAATGACTGCCACAAACATTTGGACCATCTCAACCAATACTAATGTGAGCGAAGAGGGCATTTCGTTTCCATCTCCATCCATTCCATCAGGAATGGCTTCTTAATGAGATTTCCAGTCTGGGGAATATAGTGAAGCAAATGCCAAGAAATTTGCCTTCACATTTCTTGGAAGAAAATATGCTTGTCAAGGGGCACAGACGACAATGAATGAAATGAAACTCAAGCATCCAAGTGCCTTCAGAAAGGTTACATCTCTAAATGCACTGCTTTCCAGCCTTTTCTCAGATGTGTGTGGTGTTTTTGCTGCTGTCGTTGTTTTGTTTCGTTTAATACTTATTTATTTGGCTGTGTCGGGTCTTGGATGAGGCGTACAGGATTTTCGTTGAGTAATACAGGATCTTTCATTGCTGTGTCCAAGTTTAGTTGCTCTGCAGCATGTGGGATCTTAGTTGCCTCACCAGGGATGGAACTCATGTCCCCTGCATTGCAAGGTGGATTATTCATCACTGGACCACCAGGGAAGTCTAGGGTATTTGTTTTCTTAATTTATTTTCTACAGACATTTTCCGCCCTCCCCATTCAAATCTGTGGACAGGAGTTTGGTAAAGTTATCAAATTATCTTTATTCTTTCTGAAACCGCTGGGTCCAGGCTTCCTGACAAATGACTAACTGAAAAGGCTGAACAAAACCCCTTGTTCAGAGTGCTTTAGTTCAGTTAACAAGTCAACGGAGAGCTGTTTGCTCCACCAGTGTTTAAGGACACTGCAAACTCTAGTGTCATCAACCAACAACTAGCCTATGGAAGAGAAGATGATGGGAAAGATTACTCTGGATTTATTTTTGGAGACATGATTTTATGTGGAAGAATTTGGTCAAGGGATAAAGACAGAACAAGCAGGACTTTTTACCAAGGTTCCCATCTGAAGGGGCTTCCCTGGTGGCTCAGACGGTAATGCATCTGCCTGGAAGGCAGGAGACCTGGTTTTGATCCCTGGGTCAGGAAGTTCCCCTGGAGAAGGAAATGGCAACCCATTCCACTATTGTTGCCTGAATAATCTCATGGACAGAGGAGCCTCGTAGGCTACAGTCCATGTGGTCACAAAGAGTCAGACACTGCTGAGCAACTTCACTTTCACTGTCACATTCCCATCTGAAGAGCAAATCTCAATGTGGTTGGGATTCAGAGAATGCCAGAAAGAATGGCTCTTAATAACCAGGGTTATCCACCAGGAAAGGGTTTCTTTGCTCACTTAGGAAAAAGTTGTAACAGTGAAGCAGTGTGAGTGACCAGTCAATGGGTGATTGGGAGTTGATGAAACAGCTCCATCCAGGGACTTCTGCTAGTTTTCCTAACCAGCTCATTTCTTATTTCCACCATAAAAATAATTCCTTTCTGTTATGGCTTTAACCCTTCATCCTCTCTATGAATCCCCCAAATGGGCATCAAAATATTCCCTTCAGGATGACCAGAAATCCTAGATCCTCTGAATTTCTGCCCCATCTTTAGGAATCACACATGCCTACACATTAACCATTTTCTGATGGTTAACAGAAAATGCAGACACAGGCTGCGAGCACAGTGGCATGGTGAAATGATGAGATGGTAAAATAACACACAAAAAAAACCCCTTGCTTTAAAAGTCATTTATTAAATATAGCTTTGAGCCAGGGAAAGTTCTAGAAACTTAACGTACACTTTCTTATTGCTCACAATAATCCTGTGACTTGGGTGTGGCTATTTCCATTTTCCAGATGAGGAATGCTTTTCCCACATTCAAGTTTCCAAAAGTCCCAAGATCACCAGGCTAGTGACAGAGGCAGAACTGAAACTCAGGTGTGACCCAAGTCCACACTGTATTGCTCTGCCTGCCCCGAGCCAGTGTCCACGACAAAGTTGCCGGGCCCATGAAAGTACATTTTCTGCATGTCAGCCAACATCAACACACAAAAAGCTCTGGTAGATATGATAATGTGCAGACACATCTGATATACTTAGCCATGAGGTGGGCTGCAGTAAGCCTTCTTTAATCGACAGAACAGAAAAAATTTTGATCCAAAAAGGCAATTCAGGACATTTAATTTAAAAGTGACTTGGGGTTGCATATAGGAGTAACCGTGAGAGTCTCATCAATTTTTAGCCCTGATGCCCACCCATCCCGGTGGTCTGCTGATCTTCCACTAGTGGTTCTACTAAAGGCCCAACTAACACACAACAACATTTATTTCACTCACTGCAGATACCCTGAGTCAGTTTTCCCACAGACTTCCCCTGCCTTTGGAAACCCAGTGACTAAGGGTCCAGTCACATCATAGAAGATTGGATCCCAGAAATGGAGGGGTTGTCCACACAGCCAGGTTCACAGGTTCTGGAATCTTCCTCCCACTCACATTCCCGTTTTTCTCAGTTGTCCCTGAGACCACTAGCCACTTTTGAATGCCCAGAAAGATGTATTATTCAAAATGTCTCCCGCACACCTGGCCTGGCTGATGTGAGCAAGGTGACTTGTCTACAGGAACCTCCCTCCCTCGGTCCTCCTTCTTTCAGCATTGGTGGCCTCCAGTCTTCCAACACATTCATGCTGCTGCCCCAGCTTCTTCTACAACAGAAAAAGAAACACTGATTTTATCAGATAATTTTCACTAAGACATCAGAGATTCAAATTCTCATCCCACTTCCCATCATTTCTCATCCATCTTCAATAGGTCATACTTGTATTTTTACAAGAGGACAATGCTTCCCTGGTGGCTCAGGGGTAAATAATCCACCTGCCAAAGCAGGAGATGCAGGTTCGATTCTTGGATCGAGAATATTCCCCTGGAGAAAGAAATGGCAACCCACTCCAATATCTTGCCTGAGAAATCCCACGAACAGAGGAACCTGGTGGGTTACAATCCGTGAGGTAACAAAGAGTTGGACACAACTTAGTGACTAAATGACAACAGCAATGCTTGGGGCTTCCCTGGTGGTCCAGTGGCTCAGATTCCACATTCCCAATGCAGGAGGCCTGGGTTCCATCCTTGGTCAGGGAACTAGATTCCACGAGCCACAACTGGAGGATCCCTCATGCCTCAGTGAAGATCAAAGATCCTGCATGCCCCAACTGAGACTGGGTACAGCCCAATAAAGATAATTTTTTAAAAAAGGAGGGGGGATACTTGACACAGGAAATATTGCTTCCCAGAGAGGGATGTCTTCTAGGCACCTTCCATGTGATCCCGTCCAGTTATAGACCTGGTGATTTCTGCCTGCAGGGGTCCGTGTCACCAAAGCCTCATATAGGCTGGGAGGAATTCAGAATGATTAGGTTTTCAGAATAAGCAGCTGAAGACTCTAGATTAATCGACTAGAAATGAGCTCTACTGATCAAGATCTTAGCCTGAGGGTACACATCACTGCCTCCATCCAGCCCCTACTTCTCTGTCCTCCCTTTGTCTTTGTACAAATGCACATTGAAAGCCCCTCATGTGCTCCTAATACAAAGTGTTCTTGGAACTCTAACCTGATTTCTCTGTCCTCAAAGAGCCCACGATAAGCAATGACAAAGTCTCACAAGACACTAAACAATTAAGGACAAAATAACACGTGTGTCTAACAAGAGCTGCCCTTAGTTGTTCAGAGCGGGCTGGGAGACCCGGGTGGACTAGTGCAATGGGAAAGGCTTCCTCCATGAGGCAGGACAGGAGTCTGACTTGGGGATCTTAGTAAGTAGAAGAGGGGGAAGGCAGGATAGACTGTATCCAGTTGCGACCAGGTTGCTCCTCCCACTCCCTAGAGGAGAAGCCTATCTCCCACTTTCCTGAATCTGGGCATACCATGTGAACTGCTTTAACCAACAGAATGAGATGGGAGTGACATCTGTAAACTTGCAGTGCATAGGTCTTACAAGGAGCAATTTGCATCTCCTCCCCTAGGAGCCCAGCTGCCTGCTGTGGGCAAATCCAGGCAGAGGTACTGAACAATTTGAGACCACATGAAGAGAGTCCTGGAAGATGAGAGGACACCTTGGTCATTCCACATGAATAAGCCCAGCTGGCATTTCATGGGGATGTGCCCAGCAAGTCCTGCCTGAATTCCTGACTCAAAAGTTGTGAAAAAGAATAAATTGCTCTTGTGTTAAGCCCCAAAGTTTGGGGTGGTTGGTTAAGCAGCAGTAAATAATGGATACAGGGACTTCTGTATCCATTCTGTATTCACTACTGGTGGTTCAATGATTAAGACCCCTTGCTTTCAATGCAGGAGGCATGGATTTGATTCCTGATCAGAGAATGAAGATTCTGCATGCCCGTGCAGTACTGCCAAGAAAAATTTTTAAATAAATAACTAACAGATACAGTGTGGAAAAAGGGAAGGACACAGTGCTGAGCTATTTTCCACATATGAAGACAGCACAAATAAAATGAGAATGAATACACAGAGTGTTTGGGGGCGCCCTAAATTGAGTAAACCAATCTGGCTAAAGCAGCCATTTCAGATTAGCAATTAGGAGAATGTAGATCCAGAAACTGGGCCTGGGTGACATTAATGTGGGAGGGGAATCTTCTAGGCCCTTGATCAACACCCTCTGTAACAGATGCTGTCAATGCTCCATCAGCAGACCTCTGTCCTTATGTTTCATTGTGCACCAGCTCAACATTCAGCCACCAGTACAGGCATTTCATTACTTGTGTGTCTTTTTGTTGTTTGGCCCCTGAACCCCACCTGCCTGTGCAACAGGCCAGAAATGCTGGGGAATGCTGTGAGATGAATGACTGATGGGAGTTGATACATAAACATCTCAGCTCAGATGGACTCACTCTAAGGCAGGTATTCTACACTGGGTCCCAGAGTCCCCTTGGTAGAATTAAATCTCAGTTGCCCACAGTGGTAGCTTGGTTCATAATACACTCTAAGGGTTGTCTTTCCTTCCCTGTCATTCAACCCTGCTTCCTACTAGTATTTCCTGAGATCATCTCCCAATAAACTGCTTGCCTTTGGAGAAACCCAAATGAAGATACTCTCATTTTACAGTTAGGAAAAATAAAGCCAGGATGCAGATTCCTCTGAGTGAGTGCTATAACAAAGTGAACCGAAATATGCAGTTTTTCAAACCAAATAGAAATTTATTTCTTTCCAAGTAACAGTCCAGGGTGAGAGAGCTCACTCTGCTCTACAAAATCATCTTACAAACCCAGGCCATTGGTGGAGCTTGGTCACCTTCGATATGTAGCTTCCATTAGCATCATTCCCAGCCAGCCGGACAGAACAGGAAGGTGCAAGTATGAGATGATGACTATGCCCATCACTTCCGCTTGCCTTCCATTGGTGAGAACTAAGTCACATGGGCCAAGTGCAGCTGCAAGGGAGGCTGGGAAATGTAGTCCAGATGATCAGCCATATGCCAGGAAGAAGAGAATAAATTGGCGGTTTGAAGCACACAGGAATCTCTGACATAAGGGTATTGGGTGATTGCCCAAGTGCCTGCAGCTAGTTAGTGGACAACTAGAACTACAAGCCTCTGCCCTCCTTTTTTTTTTCCTTCTGCCCCCACACTGAATCCAGCCCTGACTGTGGCTGGTCTCAAATGTTATGCTTGAGAGTCTGACATGTTGCAGCGTCCACCTCCCCATGTCACAGAGCCAGTAAAGCAGAATAAGCTTTTGGAACCCCTCTCAAGAGCAGCAGCAGCAAGTTCAGTCCACACTAGGCTGCTAGACTGAACTTTCAGGACAAGTCAAATGGCATAGGGCCCAGTCTCTACTGCCTGTGACCCTCCCCTCTAAGCAGAGACAACCAGCCTCACTGCTAGTCCACGTTGGCCCTTAGTACAAGTTTTTTAAAATTAATTTTTATTGGAGTATAGTTGATTTATAATGTTGTGTTAGTTTCAGGTGTGCAGCAAAGTGAATCAGTTATGCATATGCAAATATCCAGTCTTCTTTAGATTCTTTTCCCATAGAGGTCATTACAGAGCACTGAGTCGAGTTCCCTGTGGTATACAGTAGATTGCTCTTCATTATCTATTTTATATATAGTAGTGTGTATATGTCAATCCCAATCTCCCAATTTACCTGTCCCAAATTTCTAAAAGTAATAACAACGATCCTCCCTCTTCCTCAAGGAAATTGACTGCCTGCCATTCAGCATAACAGTGTCTTAAAAACCATATAAGTCTGCAATGGCAGTGATGTGAAAAGCACCCCTGGAGTTAGGTGAGGTTTTTCAAACTGTCAGTTGTATCACTAGTCCAGGCTAGGGAGAGGAAAGAAAGAACCGTGGGGCTGGCTGACATCTGTGATTATCAAGGACGTTTTACAGTCATCACTGAAGAACTCAGACTTGTTCTTGGTTTGCCATTATCCACACACAAGCTAAGTGGTGAAGCTCTTTCCTTTTGAGCATAGTATCAGCTCATTGCAGCCCACCCAGCATCAACACCTAGCACTGGTCATTGAAATATTAAAACTGAAGAAAAATGAGAGTAGATGGGACTAAGTGAATGCTGTTTACAACTTTTACATACTAACCTGTATTTTTTGAAATTCAGTTTTTCACTAGATTTGGATCATATATGTAAAGGTTGTCTCTTTTTTTAAGGGCAGTGGAAGCAAATGACTTGAAAGAATTTGTTTGATGGCTCCACACTGTTCTTATCCTTCAAATTTAAAAAGTAGTCTTAATAGAGATAGCACTGAGTTTTTAAATCATTAATCTGCCCTTTAGCCATTCTTTAACTTTAACACACACACACACACACACACACACACACACACACACACACACACACACACACACATATATATTACAGTTAGGTTGGAAATAACCAGGGTGCGTGTTGTTTAAGTTATTGACCATTACCTGTTACTGTACATCCAATATTTTTAGTGCAAGAATACATGGGTGCAGTTACCTTTGAATTGAACTCTACAAAGTCAGGTGGTACTCTGGATTTTTTTTTCCCCTAACAGTTTTCCATGGTGCTCAGCAAAAGCCCCTCCAAATGCAAACACCAGTCTCATTTGTGTTGAAAGTATGTGTCTAATCACCAAGAAGCCAAGCATTTATCAGGATAATCCTTCCAAACTCATCAACTTTAATGGTATACAGACGGCTTTTCTGGAGAGGGCTCATTAGTTTAAAAAAAAAAAATTCTTAAAATGTCAGTGTTCTGTGGCTTTACTTAGAGAGTTTAAAACATAATCAGAGTTCCCTGCCTTCCTCTTTAATAGCGAGTTTCTGCCTATATACTGCTTTGAAAAATAGTCAAACAAATGTAAAGAAGATAAATATCAGGCATAAACGAACTACTGCCAAAGGGGATAGGTTGGATGCATAAAAATGAGTAACATCAGAGCTACAGATTAACAAACTGAATATGCTGGTGTTTAAAATTAGAATGGTTCCCCAAAGAATTGATAATGTTCCATTTAAGAAAAGAAATGTTTCAAATCACTCCGCTGACTAAAGAAGTCTGAATCAAAGTCAGAAATTAATAAAAAAGATGCAGACAGAGACCCCCCAGTCATAAATAACAGAGCCGATTTGTATGCTTATAAAAAGCCTGCAAGGCCTGGCGGTGTCTATAGCTCTAAGGGGAAAAAAATTAATGAAATGCAAGAAGAAAATGGTAAAAGTAGAAATGAAGGTACTTGGTAGTAATGCTATTGTATTCTTGTGACACAATGGCTTGTTTTGTTGGAAAGTAATTCCTCCATTGAGCCCAGGCAAGCACTGTATTCATTGTAAAGTTGTATATTTAGACCTATAATCTGGAGGGTTTGCCTGTATTTAAAGCTCAGTGCTACCCTAGGCTCATTAGAGTACAAGGACAAAGCTCTATCATATTACTGCTTTGACACCACTCAGAACTTCAGGGTAGTTTTCAGTGGCTTCAAGTACTTATAGAAGTACTTGAAGGAAATAGAAAGTAGAATACTGAATGGGTGCGGTGTATACATCAAACGCGTAAGAATGTATAGACAAAGATAAGGATCCAGGCCAAACACCCTGTTACAGTGAAGTCAGCGCAGAACAATTCCAGGATATAGACATGGAGTAAAGAGAGCTGCAATGCACAACTTGCAAAAATTAGAGTTGTCTGGGTCCCATTCAAGATCAAAGAGTTCCTTTCCAGATCCTATATCAGGAACAGGGCTCTGTGATGGGTGGCAGAAAGATAAAGGGATGTAATCACAGCCATGAAATCTTTAGTGTAGAGACAGGGGAAGCGGAGGCAATGTGTCAGTTCAGGTCTGTTTCAACAAGATGGTATTATTCTGCAAGTGTTCTTTTTGATGTCATTTGTTTTTTAATTATGGGCCAACTCAGTGTTTTGGCTGACATGCTTGTGCTTTGTGGAAAACTGGTTGGGGGGTGGGGTGGGACTGGATGTGGATGAAGGTAAGAAGAAGACAGTGTGGTCAGGAGGAGAAATGGGAAGAAGTCAGGTAAGGACTTTGTCCAGTCAAAACAACTCACTCCTGCTGTGATAACTCAATTTGTGGCTTTTGTATTTTATTTTTGGAATAAATAATATGCATAGATAAGGAGACCACTGAAAGGTACAAGAAGCATTATAATGAAAACTTGTCCCCTTCCCACCCACCTTCCTGATTCCCCACCATGACTCTCCCCTGCCTTGTAAATATTTCTATGTACAAATCCAATTGCTCAGTTTCAATCCACGATATTAAAGGAAAACAGTCTCCACCACCAGCCTCCTCACTCCGCAGTCCAACACTCATATCCTCCCTTCACTCTATCCGCCTTCCCAGGACGTCTATCCATCTGAGGGTCTTTAATACACGACCTACCGGCACCCTGACAACCCAGGCGTTTTTATTTTTGTTTTTTTTTAAGGGGCAGGGTTGTTACTTAATGATAATGACTTATTTTACACATTGTCCTCTGCTGATGTTTGAAAGATAAGAAGACATTTGTCTGGGCGGACGCTTGAAGCCCTCGGAGAACGCAGGGAGATCCTGCCAAAACGTTTCCAAACAACAGTCATTGGACTGCCAGATAATTCAGGAACTATTTGTATGAGCTGTTTATCAAATTATTAACCGCACAGATGTTGTTTGGCTGACGACCAGCTGAATCCCCTCTCTGGCAGCCGCGGAGACAAAGGTCTCCAGGAATAATTGGAGATGTGCATGGAATATTAAATTAATTTACTGCTCTTAATTCTTATGCAAATTCTGACCTCCGATAGCGGCTATCAATTACCCTGCGCGCAGTGAAAGCGAAGGCGACAGTTTCTTTTCTTCTCTTTGCTTTTTTTTTTTTTTTTAAGAACTCGAAAAAAGGAAATATTTGCAATAAGCAGGCGGTAGGAGCACCGCGTAACTGGAATTATTTAATTGAATCTCCAAGTTTTCAGGGTTGTCCGTAGAGGATAAAATCCCAGGACTCGGAGGAGAGGGACGGGAGGGATGCGAATGGCTCAGGAATTTGTGGGTTTGGCTGCACACCTGCGAATGGCGGGAAACACGGCCATGGGTAGAGAAGGGTGCTGGCAGATGAAACACGCGCCTGTAGGCGGACGCAGACCTTAGCGCTCCTGCGGGTTCAGCACTGGTGCGCGATTCGGCGTGAGGCCCACGCACTTGGCAAACCCGGGTCAGACATGGAAGCGCCTTTACGGCGGTGGACCGGTGGCTGCAAGGTCTCCATCTGAGCTCGGGCTTCCTTTTACTTATCTTGTAAAGGTTTTAACCCGTGTCTAACCCCCAACCAAAAAATAAACAGACAAGCAAAACCAACCAAAAGCAAACAAAATCAGATTTTATTCTTTGCTTGAAAAACCCAAACCACCACACGAAGCGCGCCCGTCCAACTCCTACTGAAATCCCGGGTGGGCCGAAACGCATTTAATTGTCTCCTGCGCGGAGAAGTGAGCTCACTTTTCTCTCTAAACTAAGCAAACGCCCAGGCTTTGTTTGCGCTTGTGGCTTCAGCTCTGTGCGGCCTCTCCGCCCCAGTGGTGGGTTGTAAACCTGGGGTCTCTGAGTCTTTCATCATCTTTCTAATAAGGAAAAACAAATCGGGCGCATAATGTCATCGGCCCCGGCTCGACCTCGCCGGGACCTCGGCGGCCCGACGATGTCACCAGCGGCCCCCCTGCGCAGTCACGACGCGCCGCCTTTCAGCTCCTCGCGGCCCCCACAAAAGCCAGACAACAATATCAATTAATCATGCAGCCGGCAAACAAGGAGATTTATCCCGCGACAAACAGCCCCACCGAGAGCCGCTGAATGGGCGTGATTAGCATGTGAAAAGACAAGCAAAACTCCGCGGTTCAACAGCTAAAGAGCAATTTGATGGGGCTGGGATGGGGAAATTACTTGATTAGCGTCCGTCGGAGGAGAGCACGGTGACAGCCCCTCGGCCCGGAATCCGAAGGGGAACAAAACGCGCTGGTAAACTCGGCGACGTGGAGGGACAGCGCGCGAGGGAGGGGAGCGCGGGGCCCCGCACTGCGGCCGTGAACAGGGCCGGGGCGGGTAGGGCTAGCGAGGGGATGACCCGCAAGCCCCGGCCAGCGCTCGAGGCCGGAGCCGAAGCGAGCCACGCGACGACGGGGGTCTCATCGCCCTCACCCTGGGCCCCCAAGCCGGCACAGGGCGGAATCCAGTCATCCCCACCCGGGGCTGGTTTCAACCGCGCTGCCTTGCTCGAGTTAGAAGGAGGTGCGGGCGGAGGGAAAGGCCCACCCACGCGGTCCCGGGGTCCCCTGGTCCCGGGAGTCCCCCGCGGGAGCCTCAGAGACACAGCTCGCCGGGCAGCAGCCTCCGCCAGCTCTAGGGCTCCGGCCCCGGGTCCGAGTGGCGCAGACCGCCCTGCGACCGTTCCCCGCGAGGCTCTGCGGTTCCATTCCCGCGGACAGCGAAGATGAGAGCCAGTCAAGACCCGTCTCCCGGCTGTTATGAATTTCATCACCTTGTTCCTGTCTACTCGAAAAGCTGGCTCGTTTGAGCGATTTTTTTTTTTTTTTTTTTTTTTTTTTGACCGAGAAAAAGGTTCCTTGGCTGCATTCCTTCGGGGAGGAGGTGGGGGGCTGGGGCAGAGTGCCGCCCGCAGTGAGGACGCGAGGGCCTCGGGGGAGGGACCTGAATGGAGCAGTTCCGGGGGCTCTCTTCCTGGGCTCGGGTGGGCAGCCCCGGGCCTGCCTTGGATCCGCACATGCAGGGCCAGAGCTGGCGGCGTGGGAAGCAGCTTCTGCGCGGCCTCCTCCCAGGCCCGAAGTGCTGGTCTGGAAGCCCACGGCCCAGCCGCGGCACGGGATCTGGGTTGGGGACACTCAGGCCTTTGGGGAGGCGCTTTTATTTTCTGGGGAGATGGGTGACTGGGTGGCACGCTCAAGAGCAGGGAGACTCGGGGTGCGCAGGACGAGGACCAGTTTCCGGTGCCGGCACACTCGGGCGCCCACACTTTCCCCTCAACCCCCCAGTCGGTTCCGGAGCTAAAGTCTGCACCAATCGCAGCGTTTCCACTTACTTTCCACTCTCTGGGCGCCCATAGCCTTCCCTCTAGACGCACGCCCACAACCCACTGCTCCTGGCTCCTCCCTGCGCCAGGGAAGGGAAAGAGTCTGACACCCCACCCCGGTCACCAGTCCCCCAAATCCCAGACTAACTCCCTCTCCGTCTCAGGACCCCCTCAAAGGGTCCTTCCAGCTCACGGCCCAGATCTCAGTGTACAGGTGTCTCTGGGCACTCCTATGATGCGGCCTCCAATTTACCTGGGGGCGGGAAAATCTAATTCGGCCTTCGGTGAAGTACATTAACACAAAGGTCTTAAAGACTTCAATAGACAGATTCGCCAAGGCCCCGGCCGTATTAAATTCACCCTGTCCCTTGGCATAAATGAACCGAGCACCGAGGAGTCAAATTTTGTTGTATATAAAGGAGTGGGGGCAGATCGCCCCCAACAAGCTGAACAATTGCCACCCAGTTGATTGCCACAGAGTGTCAATTAAACCGCAGCTCCTGGCCAACTTCAGAAAGCTCAATTCTTAATGAAGAGTCTCCGGCGGCGGTGCGTGGGCAGCCTACTGGATCTCACCCCCTTCTCCCATTTCCCTTCGTCCTCGCTCTCTCCCTCTCCACGCCGCGCTGAAGCCAAGTGAAGCCCCTTCTTTCTGACCCCAGTCGGATCCCGAAAATCAGGGCCCCTAACTGAGGAGAGAGAGAGGCGCCGCGCGGCCCGCAGGCCTGGAGGACGCCCTAGGGGCCAGGGCGCGGCTGCAGTTAACGCTCCAGCCAGGACCCCTAGACCCGCGAAACTAAGGGCGCACACCAGCCGCGGAGCCCCAGACCCCCGGCATTCTCCAAGCACGTCGGGCCGGGCGGGCAGAGATCTGGGCGGTGCGCCGCTGCCGATCTTTCTCGGCTCGACACTAATGTGCCGCGTGGCCCGAAGCGCTTTCTGCGCGCCGCTAGGGCTGCGCATTTTAATTCCAAAGCCAAGAGGTTGAACCATCTCTAAGTTGGCGGGCGGAGGGGGCGGCGGCCGGAGACCGTAGGCTACTGAATATCTTTGGCTGCAAGGTGGCTTTAGTTCTTTTTACGGGTTCTGCCCGGCGGCCAACATACTGCCCCGAAAAGCAAAAGAGGCCGCCGCAATTTATTCCAATGGGTGGCTTTTAAGAAGCTGGCAATTTGAACCGGCTGGGTGTTATTTAGTGCAATATGAAATCAAACGATCCTATTTCTCAAATAACAGTGTCTGTGTGGAGAAGCGAATCCTCTGAAAGGGTAATTGTCTGCTGATAGTGTGTCCCATTATACCCGATCTTGGCCTAAATGGTGTTCGACAGCGGAGCTGAGCGCCAGGGTTGAAATGAATGCGCAAACTCGCCCTGGAGAGGCCGCGAAGAGGCCGCTGGACTCCCGTCCTAGCACGCTGGACCGACAACGGCCACCCGGAGCGCCACCAACTTAGACGTCATTTTGCAGGTGGCCGACATCACTAATGGCACCCCACTCCAGTGCTCTTGCCTGGAAGATCCCAGGGATGGAGCAGCCTGGTGGGCTGCAGTCCATGGGGTCGCTAAGAGTCGGACACGACTAAGCAACTTCACTTTCACTTTTCACTTTCATGCATTGGAGAAGGAAATGGCAACCCACTCCAGTGTTCTTGCCTGGAGAATCCCAGGGGCGTGGGAGCCTGGTGGGCTGCCATCTATGGGGNTAATGTCTCTGCTTTTGAATATGCTATCTAGGTTGGTCATAACTTTCCTTCAAAGGAGTAAGCATCTTTAGCGGGTTATAAATGTTCTAGAATTAGATAGTTGTGATGGTTGCACAACTTGATGGATATGCTAAACACCACTGAACTGTACACTTTCAAGTGGTCAATTTTCTTTTCTGTAAACTATACCTCAATTTTTGGGAGGTTTTTGTTTTTAACTATTTTTCTTATTGAAGTAGAGTTGATTTGTTAACACAATGTTGTGTCAATCTCTGCTGTACAGCAAGGTGACTCATTTATACACCTTTGCATTATTTTTTAAAATATTCTTTTCCATTATGGTTCCTCACAGGATACTGAATATAGTTCCCTGTGCTAATATACCTCAGTTTTTTTAAATGGCTACATTGTTCCATCAGCCAGTATTTTGGGATGGTTCTCTGGGCTGGGTTCTGGTCCCAAAGCTGGGCTGAAGAATTCCAGAGAAATAGATGCCAATCTCTCTCTCTGCAGAAGACTTAAAGTTGACTTATGGTAGTGAACCATTGCTTTCAAATACTCACTGTGCATTATTTAAATAGCTGAAGGACTTTCCTCATGTTTGAGTGGTTAAGACTGTACCTTCCAATGGAGGGGACTCAGCTTTGATCCCTGGTTGAGGAACAAAGATCCCACATGGCACTGGGCAACTAAAGCCACATGCTACAGCTACAGAATCCACATGCCTCCATGAAGACCTAGCCCAGCCAAAAAAAAAACCAAGATTCCAGTTGAGTCCAACCCCAAAAAGTCCATTCCAGGAAGAAGCGATGTCACTGTCACACCTCCACACACCCATGCCAGCTTCTGCTCCAGGGGCAGCGGCCCATTCCCTCCTATTTGCCTGCACCCACAGACACTTGCCATTGTGAGAAGCCGGGGAAGACGGAGGCTGAGAGCTTGGGCTCTGTGCTGTCTGGTGTGGATTGCAGCAACATACCTTCTCTCTTGAGCTGTGTGGCCTTGGCTGGATGGCTTACCCTTGCTATGCCCCAGACTCCTCATCTGGAAAATGGGATGATGTACGTAAACAGCTAGGAAGAGCCTCTGTTCATATGAACTGTATGATGATATTTACCAGGGCGTGCACACACACATACACATACACACACTAAAAAAATGAAGCAGTCGCCATTCCAATTTGGTGACATGGGAAAGTCCTAGGTGTGAGACCGCGGCACGGTGGAAAGTCCCTACAGGAAGATAAAGAGGGGCCAGTCCCTGAAGCGACCCTAACCGCACCGCTATCGAGACCAATCAGACGCTGACACAGTACCCTATGTAGCCCAACCCCCGCAGAGACCCTAAGTCATTACCTTTTTTGGAATAAACCCCACTAGCAAGCTGCCCCATGCTATAAAACCCTTGATCTGCCCGCCCTTCCTTGCAGACTCCCACCCGCGGTTCCCAGGGAGTTCTGCCCGAGAGCGCTCGCCCAATAAAGACTTCTTAATACCAGCTGGCAGAGGCATCTTTTTGTTCGCGGCAACCTTACACTAGGAAAGTAGGAATGCTCTTTGTCCTCCAAGAGATGTGGGAACCATTGCTTAATGAATGTCTTCTATGGGCCAAGGCTGTTCTAAGAGTTTCTCAAATGTTACTTCCCTCTCGCCACACAAATAAATAAAAGAAATCAATAAAAATTATTTAAGGGAAGCCCTCATAAATAAAACTATGTATTAATTTATTATTTATTAAGCAGAATTTTCTGATAAACAATTTATTACTTATCAAACATGCATTTATCAATAACTTATGATTTATTAAGTAAAACTATTTAATAATATATTATTTACTCAATAAAAATTAAAGTAGAATTTAATTTTTAATTGTCTATTTCTAGGCTATTTTTACATTAGAAATTAGCTTATTACTTAGTACTGGAGTGGGGTGCCATTGCCCTCTCCCTATTAAATTATGAAATTTATTAAATAAAAATTCAGTACTTTCACTTTAAATCAGCAAAGTGAGGTATTTAAGATGTTAAGAAATGTCAAAGAGCTGCATAGGTGGTAGGAGGCAGTTGTTGTTTAGTTGCTAAGCTGTGTCTTTGCATCAGGTGACCAAAGTATTGGAGTTTCAGCCTCAGTATCAATCTTTCCAATGAATATTCAGGGTTGATTTCCTTTAGTATTGACTGGTTTGATCTCCTTGCAGCCAAGGGACTCTCAAGAATCTGTCGCTATCACCATTTTGCAAATGAGGAATTTGAAGTACAGCAGGGTTAAGTAAGCTGCCTAAGGTCACACAAAAGAGAATCCCAGGGACGGGGGAGCCTGGTGGGCTGCCGTCTATGGGGTCACATAGAGTTGGACACAACTGAAGTGACTTAGCAACAGCAGCAGTAGCAAGGTCACACAGCTTGTAAGAGGAGGTGATAGTATACCGCACAGAGGGGAGCCCAAATCCTCAGCCTCTGTATTCTGTGTCTTTTCTAGGACACAATAGCAAGTGTTTATTGCCTCAGGCAGGGTGTTCTGTGTGGTGGTCACCATCCAGGTGCCTCAGGAATGAGTAAAGCCGACGTTTCTACAAAGATATGAGCCAGGGATAATTGCAGATGGTGTGAAAAGCAGAGCATTCTACACCCAGAGCCCTGTCACCTGGTAAACACGATCACATAGTCATCAAACTCAGAGGTATTTATTATGGACAATTGTTTGATTTCAACCTGTCTTCGAGTTTTAAGAGCAGCGCATCCCTTTATTTCCAATCCTTGTAGTTAGGCGTATTGTTGAACCTTGGCAAGAAGTGCATCCAAGTCGCATACAATTATGAAATCCACCAAATGAATTTTAAGGAGATTCTCAGGATTCAAAGATAGTTCACATGCGCAACCAGGGATCCAGATAATCCTCAGCCAGGTGGAACCAAGCCACCATCCAGTCCTGTGGTGCAGGGTTTGTCATTCCAAATCTATCGCCTCTGATGACTCCTTTGTCAACAATGGGAGGATCCTAAAAACCCCATGGAAGCACAAATTCAGGGATTTCAGGGAAACTCTATGTTCGCAAGGGCTATGGGGCAGAGGGAGCCCAGTTCCTTTAAGGACCAAGTCTCTAGTACAGCCATTCAGTGACTCTGTTATTCTATTTTTCAGTTGTTAGTTAGCTTCCATAGAAGTTACATAATTTAGAGACTTACACATTAATTGTTGGTTGACATGATGTGAAGTCAAATGAGGAAATGTATGTTTTCTCTTTACTGGAATTTGAACACAATTCTTGTTGTTTTCAAATTAGCTACTATGAATGCCTTAGAACCAAATGCTCTTACTAACTTCATATATTGCTGTGTTAATTAGTCAGGCTTTTCCAGAGAGACAGACCCAGTATGATAGATAGATACACAGACATACCTCATTCTTCTGTGCTTCATTTTATTGCACTTTGCAGATCCTGGGTTTTTTACAAATCGAAGTTTTGTGGCACCTGGCACCAAGCAAGTCTATGGATGCTATTTTCTAGTAGTGCTTGTTTATTTCATGTCTCTGTGTTAAAATTCAGTGATTCTCTCAATATTTCAAAATTTTAAATTATTATATTTGTGATGGTGATCTACAGTCAGTGTTCTTTCATGTTACTATTGAAAAAAATTGTGACTCACTGAAGGCTCAGATGATGGCAAGCATTTCTTTAGCAATAAGATATTTTAAATTAAGGTATGTACATTGTTTTTTTAAGATATAATACTGCTGCACACTTAATAGACCCCAGTAAAGTGTAAACATATGTACTGGGAAACCAAAACACTTGTTTGACTTGCTTTATTGCGATATTTGCTTTATTGAGATTGTCTGGAACTGAACTTGCAATGTCTCCAAGGTGCACTTAAATCTATATCTAGACAGAGTGAGAGAGAGATGAATATATTTTAAGGAATTGGCCTATGCAGTTATCGGGACCAGAAAGAGCTAAGTCCATGGGGCAGGCCTGCAGACTGGACATAACAACAGAAGATGATGTTGCAGTCTTGAGTCTGAACACAAGCAGTCTGGAAGCAGAATTCCTTTTTATTCTGGGGACTTCAGTCTTTTCTCTGAAGACCTTCAACTGATTTAGATGAGGCCCACCCACATTATTGGAGAAGGAAATGGCAACCCACTTCAGTATTCTTGTCTGGAAAACTCCATGGACAGCGGAGCCTGGCAGGCTACAGTGCATGGCGTCGCAAAGAATCAGGCACGACAGCAACCAACACTTTCACTTGCATTATGAAGAGCAATCTGTTTTACTCAAAATCTACAGATTGAAATCTAAAAAATACTTGCACAGCAACATCTAGACTGGTATGTAACCAAACAAGGAGCACTGTGGCCTAACCATGTGCAGATATGCAGATATGCAGATGACACCACTCTTACGGAAAAAAGTGAAGAGGAACTAAAAAGCCCCTTGATGAAAGTGAAAGAGGAGAGTGAAAAAGTTGGCTTAAAGCTCAACATTCAGAAAACTAAGATCATGGCATCTAGTCCCATCACCTCATGGCAAATAGATGGGGAAACAGTGGAAACAGTGTCAGACCTTATTTTGGGGGGCTCCCAAATCACTGTAGATGGTGATTCATCCATGAAATTAAAAGATGCTTACTCCTTGGAAGGAGAGTTATGACCAACCTAGACAGCATATTCAAAAGCAGAGACATTACTTTGCCAACAAAGGTCCGTCTAGTCAAGGCTATGGTTTTTCCAGTGGTCATGTATGGATGTGAGAGTTGGACTGTGAAGAAAGCTGAGCACCGAAGAATTGATGCTTTTGGACTGTGGTGTTGGAGAAGACTCTTGAGAGTCCCTTGGTCTGCAAGGAGATCCAACCAGTCCATCCTANGTGGTCATGTATGGATGTGAGAGTTGGACTGTGAAGAAAGCTGAGCACCGAAGAATTGATGCTTTTGGACTGTGGTGTTGGAGAAGACTCTTGAGAGTCCCTTGGTCTGCAAGGAGATCCAACCAGTCCATCCTAAAGGAGACCAGTCCTGGGTGTTCTTTGGAAGGGCTGACGTTGAAGTTGAAACTCCAATACTTCAGCCACCTCATGCGAAGAGCTGACTCACTGGAAAAGACCCTGATGCTGGGAGGGATTGAGGGCAGGAGGAGAAGGGGATGACAGAGGATGAGATGGCTGGATGACATCACCCACTCGATGGACATGAGTTTGGGTAAACTCCGGGAGTTGGTGATAAATAGGGAGGCCTGGTGTGCTGCGATTCATGGGGTCACAAATAGTCGGAAACGACTGAGCGACTGAACTGAACTGATGGCCTAACCAAGTTGACGCATAAAATTAATGACCACACTTCTCCTCTTGCCACTATTAGCTTCCACCAAGGATGGCATCTCTCCTTCTACTTTCTACTTTTGATGAGTTATGATCTCCACCTCTTCCTCACCACACTTGACCATCTTTATACTTTATTTCTAGATCTTCACTGTTCTATGTAGAAACCATTAGATACATGATCCTAAAATATTAATTTTAACAAATTAAAATAAAATGAGATTCATATTTCAGTCCAAGGCTTGCACTAACTACATTCAAGTGCTCAATAGTCACACGTGGCTGGTGGCTACCATATTGGACAGTACAGAATAGAACATTTCCATCATTGCCAAAGGTCCCAGTAGGCAGAGCTTTTCTAGATATTTCTTCACTCTAGTTTTGCCTTTGCTATCTAAGCCTCTCTCCTCAGATATTGACTCTCAATGAATCTCAGAGTTCTACTTTTGCCATTTCCTTTTCCATCTGGAGAGTCACATAAATTCTCATTAAGGATGTTGCAGAAAGATAGTTTGATGCATCTGTGTAATTCTTATGTTTTTGTATGGGTCAGGATGAGTAATGCTAGCTGTTCAAACAAACAACCCCAAAAGATCAGTGATTCAACACAGTAAAGGTTTACTTCTTGCCTAAGTTACAGTCCCATGCTCTTTATAGCCATTCACTCTTCTTCCAGGGCCTCTTTTCTCTTGTTTTGCATCCAACTGGTCACCTAGTGAAAAGTGGGGAAGATAGTACAGGATGTTCAGGTCTGGAAGTGGCTGCATCTCTTTTGCTCAGTTTTATTGCCCAGATTGGGTCAAATAGACCCAACTCACTGCTAGAAAGAATGAGAAATGTAGTCTCTCTGAAGGCTAAGGAGGAAGATTAACACAATCGCAACCACACAGTGATCTATCACAGTATGTAGAAGAAAGCATTCTATGTCAAGGAATACTGCTTTCCCAAACAATAAACTATATATATATATATATAAACCCTTCTGGGTCACATAGTATATTCTTTACACATCTCTTTCAAGAAAAATTAAAAAAGATCAGTAACTAAGGTGAGTTTCAAGGCCATATAGAATGGAGGCTAAGAAAGGATAGACTTGGGAATTGAAAAAGTCTGTGTTTGAATTTCGACACTACCACTAACTGGCCAATAACATGGTGGCAGTGTGATGTTAGGCCAGTTGCTTAAACTTGCAGGGCACTCAAAGGACTCTCATGGGGTTTAAATGAGGACTCTCATGGGTTTGCATTGGTGTAGACACTCAGTGGCAGGAGTGGCTAAAGACATAAATATATATATAGTGGCTAAAGACATATGTATATGTATATAAATATATGATGCTGTGGACTTTCTCCCACTTTCTATTTTTTGAGTCATTTCTACTTACAAACTGTACAGTGATTGCAAAATGATACTTTCCTGTGTTCATGTCTGTTATGGGTTGAATCATTTACCCTCGAACCATGCCCCCAATTTATATGTTGAAGTCATAACTCCCAGTATCTAAGAATGTGACTTTCTTTCAAAGTAGAGTCACTGCAGGTATAATTAGTGAAGATGAGGTTATACTGGAGGAAGGTGAGCCCCTAATCCAATATGACTGGTATCCTTATAAAAGGGGAAATTTGGAAACATACACACACACAGGGGGAATGCCATGTGAAAATAAAGGCAAGGATTCAGTGATGCATCTACAAGCCAAAGAATGCAGAAGATGGCCAGCAAGCCACAGAAGCGAGAGGAGTGGCATGGGATAGATGCTCCCTCACTGCTCTCAGAAAGAATCACTCCTGCCAGCACCCTGATCTCAGACTTCTGACCTCCAGAACTATGACACAATGAATTTCTGCTATTTAAGCCACCCAGTGTATGAACCTCTATCATGGTAGCCCTGGGAAACTAATATAATGTCCAAGCATTTCTTGACTCAAATACAGAGAATTTAATTTTAAAATGTTCGCATTGTGTCCACATTTTAAAATGTATAGTGTTAATTTCAGCATATTTCTGAAATCAATTTTCCATCCATAGATTCAACTGTTTCAGAGCTACAAAAACGGCAACTTCCTAAGAGTCACTCTAAGATCCATATGACTAGCAGGATTAGAGAGTGGCTTTTTTTTGCTGTTTGCTTAATGGGACTATTAGGGAACCATCTTTGGAACTAGCTCATTAACACTACATAAGTGACTGATTGCATCACCTTTGCCAAGTCCCTTATCTGACCCATACCTTTCTCCTCTGAAAAACAAGAACTTGAGGTGACATCCCTCAACTAATTTCCAACTAAAAAATTCTGTGGCTTTCAACAAGCCATTCTGTGGCTTGTAAGAAACCTTGCCCATCAAGGAAGACATGATGGCCTGTGGTCCACATAAGCTAAGAGCAGTGGTGCTTACAGAAATCAGCTCTCCTAATATAAAAGGACTTAAGAGCAATAGTAAAGGAGAGTGCTCCAGAAAATTAAATATTCAAAGTGAAAAACGGTATATTAAAAGTCTGTCACCATTGAGAATGCATAATTTTAGCATAAATACTCTAAAAATATTCATTTAGTTTGCTAGGTGTTATTGTTAATAAACAGATCCTGCACCTAGGTTTGTCATATGTCATTAATAAATCAGCCCAAGAATGCAAATTACAATGATTTTGAATTATCTATTTACTGTTTAATTATATTTAATTTTAGACTCTCCTAAAATGGCCTAATAAAAATCTGAGATGCTAAAAGACTGCTTAATCTGCTTACTCTGTGTATTTGCTGAAAATAATTAATTATATTGTTTGGGGATTTTTTTTTCCTTAAAAAACTAATATTGGTAGGGATGGACCTACATAGAGTATTGTCAAACATGCATTTGTTTTTTGCAAGGGTTGTAGTAGAATATTGTTTGCAGTAAAATTTGTAAGGTAAACCTTTGCTCACTACCATGGGATCAACTTGGTATAATGATTTGCTCTAACAACTAAATAAAAGTAACTTAAGTACTACCCTTAGATTCAGGCAGAAGGTCCCTGCTCTGGCTTCTATATGTTACAGAGCCTGCTCTGGCCTTTGTCTCTTCATGCCACTCCATCCAAGGTGAGGAGGCCCCAGGGCCAGGGGACATGCTTGCCTGGATGTCTCATAAACACATACACGCACCCTTGTAGGACATATTCCAGGTGTCCACCATCCTGACATCTCCTGGTCAAAGGGGCCTAAGCTCCTTTCCAAGGACTTAAAAGACCCTGCAGGAATTCTCCCTTTTATGAAGGCACCTTGGACAAGGTAGGAGAGAACATATATTATCTACAATTTGTCATCTTGATTTATAATTGGTTAATATTTGGACAGATGGCATGAAGGTCTCCATTCATCCTCTTGCTCTGGACCTAACATATGTGAAAAGGAGGCTGAGTAACATCATCATTTTATTTTATTTTTAAAATTTTATTAGAGTATAATTGCTAGTTTCTACTGTACAGAAAAGTGAATCAGCTATATGTATACATATATCCCCTCTTTTATGGGTTTCCTTGCAGACCTTGAATGGTCTATCTCTTCTGCTGATGATTTATTTCATAGTTTAAGTCACACCTGGCACACAAGTAAGTGAAATTAATTGCCGAGAAAGAAAACAAAAGAAGTGAAGAATAAGAGACTAAAGAAATCCTACAGCTTCTATTTTCCTGTGGGTTTTAGAGAACAGTTATTGTTATTCAGCAAGTTTTCCCTCAAATGAGTGATGATGATGATGATAAAAATGGATTCTTCTTCCTATGTCCTGGGCCCCCTTTTAAACACTCATACACACTAATGAATCTTATCATTATAGAAACAATATTGGCAGATCCTGCAGTAACAGCCTCCCAGTTTTACACCTGAGGAACCCTGAGCATGAAGAGGTGATTTGTACATGGTCACACAACTGGACAGTGGAAGAAGCAGCAGGCTCCAAGGTCCCAGATGAAGTATTGTCCACCCAGCTCTGTGCAGAAATGTCAACTTTGCAAGCAACTTGATAGCAAGTTCCCCTCTTCACCAAACAGTAGTGGAACCTGCAGCCTTAGCCACAGCCTGAGGAGGAGCACAGACTTTCAAGTGACAGGGTTCTACTGTCAGGGTTGAACACAGTTGCTGAGGACTGAGCATTTTGTCTCTTTCATGTTTTCTTCTGCATTTAAGTGCTGGTATGGGAACATACCCTTTCATGGATCACAGCCGTGTCAAGGCAAAGGGGCTTGTGTAACTCAGTGAAGCCATGAGCCATTCCATGCAGGGCCACTCAAGACAGAGGGGTCATAGTGAAGAGTTCTGACAAAACATGGCCCACTGGAGGAGGAAATGGCAACCCACTCCCATATTCTTGCTGTGAGAACCATGTGAACAGTACGAAAAGGCCAAAAGTTATGACAATTACTAATAGCCCCAGGAAGAATGAAGTGACTAGGCCAAGGCAGAAACGAAGCTCAGTTGTGGATGTGTCTGGTGGTGATAAGTAAAGCCCAATGCTGTAAAGAACAATATTGCATAGAAACCTAGAATGTTAGGTTCATGAATCAAGGTAAATTGGGTGTGGTCAGCAGGAGATGGCAACAGTGAACACTGACATCTTAGGAATCAGAACAGTAAAATGAACAGGAATGGATGAATTTAATTCAGATGACCATTATATCCACTACTGTGGGCAAGAATTCCTCAGAAGACATGGAGTAGTCAACAAGTCCATAGTCAACAAGAGTTGACCCTCGTAGTCAACAACAGTCGGAAATGCAGTACTTGGATGCAACCTCAAAAATGACAGAATGGTCTCAGTTCATTTCCAAGGCAAACCATTCAACAACACAGTAATCCAAGTCTATGCCCCAACCACTGATGCCAAAGAAGCTAAAGTTGACCACTTCTATGAAGCCCTACAACACCTTCCAGAACCAACACTAAAAAAAGATTTCTTTTTCATCACAGGGGATTGGAATGCAAAAGTAGGAAGTCAAGAGATATCTAGAATAACAGGCAAGTTTGGCTTTGGGGTGAAAAATGAAGCAGGCAAAGGCTTACAGGTTTTTGTCAAAAGAACATTCTGATCATATCAAACACCCTTTTCCGACAATACAAGAGATGACTCTACACATGGATATCACCCACCAGATGGTCAATACCAAAATTAGATTATGTTTGCAGCTGACTGTGGCTCAGAAAATGAGCTCTTTACTGCAAAATTCAGGCTTAAATTGAAAAAAGTAGGGAAAACCACTAGGCCATTCAGTGAAAAAAGAGTGTTAGTTACTCAGTCCCATCTGACCCTTTGCTACCCCATGGACTATACAGCCTGCTAGGCTCCTCTGTCCATGCGATTTCCCAGGCCAGGAAAGTGGGAGGGGGTAGCCATTCCCTTCTCCAGGGGATTTTCCTTACCCAGGGATCGAATCTGGATCCCTCCAAATCTGGCGGATTCTTTACCCGCTGCGCCCTTAGGGATGCCAACACTCGGCAAATTCTGGGAAGAAGGGAGGTAAGGTGTGTATGCACCTAGTCAAATTAAAGCAGTTTGATGCCCACCCCCGGAAAATACACCCATCACGGGATTACTCTAGCCCAGGCTCCATCCTCTCTACCCGTGGAGGGGCGAGGATCAGAGGTCATTTTCAGACCTGGCCTTCAGAGAAGGGCCCCGCCCGAAGGAGGGCCAGGGTCTCTCCCAAGAGAACTCCGAACGGTAAGAGAGGAAAGCCCCAGTCTCTGGGCGGGGGCTGGGGGTGGGGGTGCAGTGACGCCCTGGACACCAAGTTACAAGCCCGCCTCCTGTCTCTTATACACATCTTTTTGAGTCATTTCTACTTACAAACTGTACAGTGATTGCAAAATGATACTTTCCTGTGTTCATGTCTGTTATGGGTTGAATCATTTACCCTCGAACCATGCCCCCAATTTATATGTTGAAGTCATAACTCCCAGTATCTAAGAATGTGACTTTCTTTCAAAGTAGAGTCACTGCAGGTATAATTAGTGAAGATGAGGTTATACTGGAGGAAGGTGAGCCCCTAATCCAATATGACTGGTATCCTTATAAAAGGGGAAATTTGGAAACATACACACACACAGGGGGAATGCCATGTGAAAATAAAGGCAAGGATTCAGTGATGCATCTACAAGCCAAAGAATGCAGAAGATGGCCAGCAAGCCACAGAAGCGAGAGGAGTGGCATGGGATAGATGCTCCCTCACTGCTCTCAGAAAGAATCACTCCTGCCAGCACCCTGATCTCAGACTTCTGACCTCCAGAACTATGACACAATGAATTTCTGCTATTTAAGCCACCCAGTGTATGAACCTCTATCATGGTAGCCCTGGGAAACTAATATAATGTCCAAGCATTTCTTGACTCAAATACAGAGAATTTAATTTTAAAATGTTCGCATTGTGTCCACATTTTAAAATGTATAGTGTTAATTTCAGCATATTTCTGAAATCAATTTTCCATCCATAGATTCAACTGTTTCAGAGCTACAAAAACGGCAACTTCCTAAGAGTCACTCTAAGATCCATATGACTAGCAGGATTAGAGAGTGGCTTTTTTTTGCTGTTTGCTTAATGGGACTATTAGGGAACCATCTTTGGAACTAGCTCATTAACACTACATAAGTGACTGATTGCATCACCTTTGCCAAGTCCCTTATCTGACCCATACCTTTCTCCTCTGAAAAACAAGAACTTGAGGTGACATCCCTCAACTAATTTCCAACTAAAAAATTCTGTGGCTTTCAACAAGCCATTCTGTGGCTTGTAAGAAACCTTGCCCATCAAGGAAGACATGATGGCCTGTGGTCCACATAAGCTAAGAGCAGTGGTGCTTACAGAAATCAGCTCTCCTAATATAAAAGGACTTAAGAGCAATAGTAAAGGAGAGTGCTCCAGAAAATTAAATATTCAAAGTGAAAAACGGTATATTAAAAGTCTGTCACCATTGAGAATGCATAATTTTAGCATAAATACTCTAAAAATATTCATTTAGTTTGCTAGGTGTTATTGTTAATAAACAGATCCTGCACCTAGGTTTGTCATATGTCATTAATAAATCAGCCCAAGAATGCAAATTACAATGATTTTGAATTATCTATTTACTGTTTAATTATATTTAATTTTAGACTCTCCTAAAATGGCCTAATAAAAATCTGAGATGCTAAAAGACTGCTTAATCTGCTTACTCTGTGTATTTGCTGAAAATAATTAATTATATTGTTTGGGGATTTTTTTTTCCTTAAAAAACTAATATTGGTAGGGATGGACCTACATAGAGTATTGTCAAACATGCATTTGTTTTTTGCAAGGGTTGTAGTAGAATATTGTTTGCAGTAAAATTTGTAAGGTAAACCTTTGCTCACTACCATGGGATCAACTTGGTATAATGATTTGCTCTAACAACTAAATAAAAGTAACTTAAGTACTACCCTTAGATTCAGGCAGAAGGTCCCTGCTCTGGCTTCTATATGTTACAGAGCCTGCTCTGGCCTTTGTCTCTTCATGCCACTCCATCCAAGGTGAGGAGGCCCCAGGGCCAGGGGACATGCTTGCCTGGATGTCTCATAAACACATACACGCACCCTTGTAGGACATATTCCAGGTGTCCACCATCCTGACATCTCCTGGTCAAAGGGGCCTAAGCTCCTTTCCAAGGACTTAAAAGACCCTGCAGGAATTCTCCCTTTTATGAAGGCACCTTGGACAAGGTAGGAGAGAACATATATTATCTACAATTTGTCATCTTGATTTATAATTGGTTAATATTTGGACAGATGGCATGAAGGTCTCCATTCATCCTCTTGCTCTGGACCTAACATATGTGAAAAGGAGGCTGAGTAACATCATCATTTTATTTTATTTTTAAAATTTTATTAGAGTATAATTGCTAGTTTCTACTGTACAGAAAAGTGAATCAGCTATATGTATACATATATCCCCTCTTTTATGGGTTTCCTTGCAGACCTTGAATGGTCTATCTCTTCTGCTGATGATTTATTTCATAGTTTAAGTCACACCTGGCACACAAGTAAGTGAAATTAATTGCCGAGAAAGAAAACAAAAGAAGTGAAGAATAAGAGACTAAAGAAATCCTACAGCTTCTATTTTCCTGTGGGTTTTAGAGAACAGTTATTGTTATTCAGCAAGTTTTCCCTCAAATGAGTGATGATGATGATGATAAAAATGGATTCTTCTTCCTATGTCCTGGGCCCCCTTTTAAACACTCATACACACTAATGAATCTTATCATTATAGAAACAATATTGGCAGATCCTGCAGTAACAGCCTCCCAGTTTTACACCTGAGGAACCCTGAGCATGAAGAGGTGATTTGTACATGGTCACACAACTGGACAGTGGAAGAAGCAGCAGGCTCCAAGGTCCCAGATGAAGTATTGTCCACCCAGCTCTGTGCAGAAATGTCAACTTTGCAAGCAACTTGATAGCAAGTTCCCCTCTTCACCAAACAGTAGTGGAACCTGCAGCCTTAGCCACAGCCTGAGGAGGAGCACAGACTTTCAAGTGACAGGGTTCTACTGTCAGGGTTGAACACAGTTGCTGAGGACTGAGCATTTTGTCTCTTTCATGTTTTCTTCTGCATTTAAGTGCTGGTATGGGAACATACCCTTTCATGGATCACAGCCGTGTCAAGGCAAAGGGGCTTGTGTAACTCAGTGAAGCCATGAGCCATTCCATGCAGGGCCACTCAAGACAGAGGGGTCATAGTGAAGAGTTCTGACAAAACATGGCCCACTGGAGGAGGAAATGGCAACCCACTCCCATATTCTTGCTGTGAGAACCATGTGAACAGTACGAAAAGGCCAAAAGTTATGACAATTACTAATAGCCCCAGGAAGAATGAAGTGACTAGGCCAAGGCAGAAACGAAGCTCAGTTGTGGATGTGTCTGGTGGTGATAAGTAAAGCCCAATGCTGTAAAGAACAATATTGCATAGAAACCTAGAATGTTAGGTTCATGAATCAAGGTAAATTGGGTGTGGTCAGCAGGAGATGGCAACAGTGAACACTGACATCTTAGGAATCAGAACAGTAAAATGAACAGGAATGGATGAATTTAATTCAGATGACCATTATATCCACTACTGTGGGCAAGAATTCCTCAGAAGACATGGAGTAGTCAACAAGTCCATAGTCAACAAGAGTTGACCCTCGTAGTCAACAACAGTCGGAAATGCAGTACTTGGATGCAACCTCAAAAATGACAGAATGGTCTCAGTTCATTTCCAAGGCAAACCATTCAACAACACAGTAATCCAAGTCTATGCCCCAACCACTGATGCCAAAGAAGCTAAAGTTGACCACTTCTATGAAGCCCTACAACACCTTCCAGAACCAACACTAAAAAAAGATTTCTTTTTCATCACAGGGGATTGGAATGCAAAAGTAGGAAGTCAAGAGATATCTAGAATAACAGGCAAGTTTGGCTTTGGGGTGAAAAATGAAGCAGGCAAAGGCTTACAGGTTTTTGTCAAAAGAACATTCTGATCATATCAAACACCCTTTTCCGACAATACAAGAGATGACTCTACACATGGATATCACCCACCAGATGGTCAATACCAAAATTAGATTATGTTTGCAGCTGACTGTGGCTCAGAAAATGAGCTCTTTACTGCAAAATTCAGGCTTAAATTGAAAAAAGTAGGGAAAACCACTAGGCCATTCAGTGAAAAAAGAGTGTTAGTTACTCAGTCCCATCTGACCCTTTGCTACCCCATGGACTATACAGCCTGCTAGGCTCCTCTGTCCATGCGATTTCCCAGGCCAGGAAAGTGGGAGGGGGTAGCCATTCCCTTCTCCAGGGGATTTTCCTTACCCAGGGATCGAATCTGGATCCCTCCAAATCTGGCGGATTCTTTACCCGCTGCGCCCTTAGGGATGCCAACACTCGGCAAATTCTGGGAAGAAGGGAGGTAAGGTGTGTATGCACCTAGTCAAATTAAAGCAGTTTGATGCCCACCCCCGGAAAATACACCCATCACGGGATTACTCTAGCCCAGGCTCCATCCTCTCTACCCGTGGAGGGGCGAGGATCAGAGGTCATTTTCAGACCTGGCCTTCAGAGAAGGGCCCCGCCCGAAGGAGGGCCAGGGTCTCTCCCAAGAGAACNGGGCCGTCGCTGGGGACAACCAGGACCCCAACCGTCCCATGGCTGAGCGGAGCGGCCGCGGCGGCTGGACACGCGGGGCTTCCGCGCTTCCAAGCCCCGACTACTACGAGCAGGTCGCCCACCTCCAGCAAGGGCTGCGGGACAGGTACGGCCTAGCTGGGGCGGGGGCGGGGAGTCGGTTCCCTGGGCCGGAGTCCAGACCAGCCCTGTCCCCCGAACTCCTGGAGGGCGGAGTTTATCGGAGACACCGCCCCGCCCCCCAACCCCGTGGGAGGTACGCAGCGGGAATGTCCCTGGATGCGCCCGGAAGTGAGAGCCGGAGTCTCCTGCCTGTCACTCTCAATCAAAGCGTGTGAGTTTCTCTGGTCCCCTTCCACACGCCCCCTTACCGGCCCTTCAGGTTGTCATCCCGTCCCTGACAGCTGCGCACCCTCGGTGATGACAGGCTCGGAACGCAGGCGGGAGAGTATGTGTGTGTGTGTATGTTTGTCAAACATGCGCCCTGTTTAAATGCAGGAGACTTTTACAGGACCAGATTTCCAGCGGGAGAAGTCCCGACTTTATGATGGTTCGTGATACGTTGCTTAAGACATGAAAAGATGAGAATCACTGAAAACCGCTTGATCACTGTAAAGAGAGAAAATTACAAAGCAATTTACTACAAATATCTACATAAAAGATTGATTGTTGAAGCTATTATTTAGCTGCTAAGTTAATTGGAGTTGGAAATCTCATTAGTCGACAAGAAAGGAAATAGAATTTTGGATCTCTTGATAAATAGCACCTTTAATGAGTGTTTAAAAGTTACAGAGTCATTTTACTGAAGAGGGGTGCTGCACACCGTGATGATTCTGAAACGACAATAGTTACATGTAAGGTAAAGGCAGAAGTTACTGGTTTTGAAAAGGAATTGTATTCATCCTATGCTAAATTTAATTCCTGTCATATTATTTATACAGCATCTGCAACAGGCCTCCTTAATCTTCCTCACCTTTTAATTTATTATTATTATGTTTAACTCTTAATCCTTTTCTACATCCTGTTTTCTTTCTGACATACCACTGCACACCCACCCACCCACTCAGCTCTCCAACTTAAAAAAAAAAAATCACTTCTTGTAGTGCCTTCCTTGTGCCAAGTGTGAATCAACCAATTCCTTACTTATGCGCATTCTTCAAGACTTCTAGGTAATGCATCAAGTGACTCGTATCCTGCCTACACTGAGAATTCCAGGAGGACAGGAGCCATAGAGCTGGACCTTCAGCTCATGTTAGAGTACCTGAAATGGCAGAGGGACTGGATACATGTTTATTGAATGAGTAGAAGTGTCAACCAGCTAGTGTCCAGGAGTTGTGAATGCGTTATGTAGAATTGAGTAGCCACTCATTTACCGCTAAATAGTGACCATTTTCCGGTCAATCAGGAAAACTGGCATCATGATATTTCAAAAATGGTATTAAATGCACACACCTGATAATTAAGGGACAAAACATTGCTCTGTGCATCATACACTTAAAGGGCTCATTGACTCTATTCTGTTAAGAGTGGCTTCTTTACCCCAGGCCCTGAGTTATTTGTATCTCTTAACCCATATTCGAATTTTATTTTTATTTTATTTTAATTTTTTGGTCTTACCATGTAGTATGTGAGATCTTAGTTCTCGGACCAGGGATCAAACCCGCAACCCCTGCATTAGAAGTGCAGAGTCTTAACCACTGGACCACCAGGGAAGTCCCCCTTAACCCAGGTTCTAATTTTAAAATGTTACTAGTTTGAATGATAGCATTAAAAAAAAAAAAAGAAGTTAATTGTGAATTATCATTTTTGTTTCCTGTGCTCAGAACACCTGGCCATTTATAGTCCTTATGGTATGATAACTGTGTAATGATTATTACTCATTTTATGTTTAATACTTAATGGTTGCACTGTTAAGCAAGGTGAGGCTGTTGAAATTATATAAGGAATCTAAGTCATGCTTTATAGCCTATTCATGGTTCTGCCTTTGGAGGTTTTTTTTCATGTTTGAGTCAGTACAAATCTGTTACTGTGGGTATTCATTTTTCATTTTAAAAGTCCCTAACTAACTCTAATGCATAGGTAATAAACACAGAGGCAAATAACTTCGAATGCAGAGAAAACTGCAAGAGAAATGTAGAAACCAAGGTTATAGTCTGTGAACAGTTATGTGCCCTTGAGCTGGTCATTCAGCCTTTCTGACATGTTCATCACCAGAGATAGGGGCTTTGAGGTAAAGTAAGGCCAGTGATTTTTTTTTTTTGTCTAGTAGAGCAGTGAGATTCTGTTTTGTCTAACAGAGGTGAAAGATATTAAGAAGAGGTGGCAAGAATACACAGAAGAACTATACAAAAAAGATCTTCACTATCCAGATAATCACAATGGTGTGATCACCAACCTAGAGCTAGACATCCTGGAATGTGAAGTCAAGTGGGCCTTAGGTAGTATCACTACGAAAAGTGAGTAGAGGTGATGGAATTCCAGTGGAACTATTTCAAACCCTAAAAGATGATGCTGTAGAAGGGCTGCATTCAATATGCCAGCAAATTTGGAAAACTCAGCAGTGGCCCCAGGACTGGAAAAGGTCGGTTTTCATTCCAGTCCCAAAGAAAGGCAATGCCAAAGAATGCTCAAACTACCACACAGTTACATTCATCTCACCCTCTAGTGAAGTAATGCTCAAAATTCTCCAAGCCAGGTTTCAACAGTACGTGAACTGTGAACTTCCAAGCTGTGTTCAAGCTGGATTTAGAAAAGGCAGAGGAACCAGAGATCAAATTGCCAACATCTGTCGGATCATCGCAAAAGCGAGAGTTCCAGAAAAACATCTGCTTTATTGACTATGCCAAAGCCTTTGACTGTGTGGATCACAACAAACTGTGGAAAATTCTTCAAGAGATGGGAATACCAAACCACCTGACCTGGCTCTTGAGATATCTGTATGCATGTCAGGAAGCAACAATTAGGACTGAACATGGAACAACAGACTGGTCCCAAACTGGTAAAGGAGTACGTCAAGGCTGCATATTGTCACCCTGCTTATTTATTTGCAGAGTACATCATGAGAAATAATGGGCTGGAAGAGGCACAAGCTGGAATCAAGATTGCCAGGAGAAATATCAATAACTCACATATGCAAATGATACCACCCTTATGGCAGAAAGTGAAGAAGAACTAAAGAGCCTCTTGATGAAAGTGAAAGAGGAGAGTGAAAAAGTTGGCTTTAAGCTCATCATTCAGAAAACTAAGATCATGGCATCTGGTCCCATCACTTCATGGGAAATAGATGGGGAAACAGTGGAAACAGTGACAGACTTTATTTTTTTGGGTGCGGGGGGCACCACAGAGAGAGAGAGGCTGTGGAACCTTCCTCAGCAAGGGAAGAGGTCCCGAGGAGAGGTGAGCCTGCTGTCCACCAACCCAGCCCCCCGGCGAGTGAGAGACAATCAGATGCGACAGGGGTTCTGTCTGAAAAGTTCCGCTTTATTGCCACAAGCTCCCGGCTTATAAAGGCAAGCAGGGGGGGTTTGCGAGAGACTTTCCATAGTTCTACCAATCAAGTTAAAGGTCAGATTACCATGCGCTTACATCATGACAGGGGTCTATGGTGATCATGCGTTGTCCACAAGCATGGAAATCAAGAGGGCCAATGAAAAATCCCAACAAACAACATAGACCACGCCCCCACTCCTTCCTGCAGGCACAATCTTTACTTCCAACCACAATGCAAGCCCTCCTTAAGCCCAAGCTTCACACGCCACTCTCATGCCCATAGAGGCCTCTCCACCTGGGGCCCCACATTTGGGCTCCAAAATCACTGCAGATGGTGACTGCTGCCATGAAATTAAAAGATGCTTGCTCCTTGGAAGAAAAGTTATGACCAACCTAAACAGTATATTAAAAAGTGGAGACATTACTTTGCCAACAAAGGTCTGTCTAGTCCAAGCTATGGTTTTTCCAGTAGTCATGTATGGATGTGAGAGTTGGACCAAGAAAGCTGAGAGCGGAAGAATTGATGCTTTTGAACTGTGGTGTTGGAGAAGACTCTTGAGAGTCCCTTGGACTGCAAGGAGATCCAACCAGTCCATGCTAAAGGAGATCAGTCCTGGATATTCATTGGAAGGACTGATGCTGAAGCTGAAACCCCAATACTTTGGCCACCTGATGCAAAGAACTGACTTATTCAAAAAGACCTGATGCTGGGAAAGATTGAAGGCGGGAGGAGAAGGGGACAACAGAGGATGAGATGTTTGGATGGCATCACTGACTCAATGGCCATGAGTTTGAGTAAACTCCGGGAGTTGGCGATGGACAGGGAGGCCTGGCGTGTTGCAGTCCATGGGGTCGCAAAGAGTGAGACACGACTGAGCAACTGAACTGAACTGAGAGCAGTGAGCCTTAAAGTAAAAGAAAGTTGAAAGCTTTTAGTTTTGCAAAGCAATGAGCAATGAATATTATTGTCTATATCCTATTTCATTGTTTGGATGTACCTGTTTGTTTGACCAATCCCAGTCACCGTAAGGACCTTTGTCTCCTAAAACTGGAGTTGTTTTGATGTCTGCAACCCCAGGTAGTCACAGCTGGTTTGTCAGTCTGGAAATGTCCTGGTAATGAAAGAGAAAAACAACTTGCCTTTTCTTCATTCTCTTAAGAGGTGGGCCATTGCAGTGTTTAGTTTAGGTCAGTTGCTTAGTCGTGTCTGACTCTTTGCAACCCCATGGATTATAGCACGCCAGGCCTCCCTGTCCATCACCAACTCCTGGCACTCCACTTCGTAAGTGGTATATTTCTAACCCACATTGTCTTAGCTGTTGTCATATATAAATGTAATTTCATATTCTGACTTTTTTCCTTTTTGTATAAGGTGTTTTCTCTGCATTGTGAGGAAGGCCAGTCACTGAATCTAAAAGAGCCTGATGCAGTGATTTGTTACAATGTATCTAGTGCCACAAGCATGATAGCAACATGAATGTGGAATCTGCTCTTCAGTCAGTTCAGTTCAGTCGCTCAGTTGTGTCCAACTCTTTGCGACCCCATGACTCGGCTCTTACAATCATATAAAAACATCCCTTTGAAAGGCTAGTAACCAGCCCCAGTTTTTTCAGTGTCGGTATTGATTCAGAGTGAGATACCATAATAGTCCAGAAATTGATGCTGAGATATTTGTTGAGTAAAGCTGAAGATGGTATTGAGACAAAAACAGAATAACAAGTGGCTTATAGGAGAAAACTAAAGCGCGTGGCTATGCTTTGAGGACCACCCAGGTGTGTAAAACTTTGAGAGGTCCAGGTCTAGGATGAGGTGATGGAAACTGAGACCTGTGAATATACATCCCAGCGCTGGGTATTTAAAGATTTTGAAATAGAGGTTTAAGGTGCAGAAATTGCAAAATGATCCAATAAGCCTTTCTGGCTTTTTTGTTGGGGTAAATATCTTAAGTCTTAGATTTAGAACAGATAGGAAAGTCAGTGTCGGGGTGCTGTCGTGTGGATGTGTTTAGAAAAATGAGCCTGTGAGGAAGAGTTAATGAGATCAGCATCATTTTGTCTGGAATTAGAAGACCAAGAGGTGTTTGACTGTGATTTTTCAGTTTTTGAAATGTTACAGTAGAGAAGTGTGACCAGTGGATGTCTGTGTGTAGTGAAGATAGAGTAGAAACAAAGTTTTACATTATTTATTGAAAAGAACTGGTTGTTTGAGAGGTGATGGGTTTCTGTAAAGACTGTGGTCCTTTTCCATGTGAGGTCATAGGTAAATTTAAAAAATTATATTAAAACAAGGTCAAGCTTACAGAAAAGTTGCAGGTAAATAGGACAAAGACCTCTAATATTCCCCTCACCCAGATTTCTCAACTCTTGACATTTTACTTCATTTTTGTTCCCCCTTTCTATTTGTCTGTCTGCCTGTCTAAAAACACGAGACTTGTCCAGACCATTTGAGAAGTGCAGGCATGTGATGCCCTGACATGGTTACCATATAACCCTTCTTGTCAGGAAGCTGACATCGATACACCAATCCACAGACCCCAGTCAGATTTCAGCAGCTGTCCTAACACCTTTTTTTCCTGGTTTCAGGATTCCACCTGTGAACCTGTGTTAACATGTCTCTTCAGCCTCTCCCAGTCTGGACACATTCCTCTTTTGTGTTCCTGGACACCCCAATCAGATTTCAGCAGCTGTCCTAACACCTTTTTTTGTCCCGGTCCAGGATTCCACCTGCGAACCCATGTTAACNCTGTGAACCTGTGTTAACATGTCTCTTCAGCCTCTCCCAGTCTGGACACATTCCTCTTTTGTATTCCTGGACACCCCAATCAGATTTCAGCAGCTGTCCTAACACCTTTTTTTGTCCCGGTCCAGGATTCCACCTGCGAACCCGTGTTAACAAGTCTCTCCAGCGTCTCCCAGCCTGGACACATTCCTCTGTCTTGACCTGTCTTTTGTGTTCCTCGCAGTTTCATAGGCTACACCTCTCATCCCAGAGGATAACCCTCCAGCTGGGTCCATCTGATGGTTCCTCGCAAACAATGATCACGCTTTCCTGGTAGGAGCACCATAGGCCTGAAGCAGGACATCAGGGACAAAAGTCATAGCCATGTTTAAGGATCTTCTGCCCTCGTCATTTAGTGTTAAATTGCTTACACTGTCCAGTCAACCACTCCTTGTTATCAAACTGATTGTGAAATCTTAGACGGGGAATAAAAATTTCTAACATGGAAGCCGTTGTGCCATATTTACTTCAATTTTACTCTTAATAATGAGAAAATAAAGATCTGTTTGAAGCTACTAGTTAAAAAATTTGTGATTCTACAGTTTTTTTTCTTTTTTAAACATAGGCACTTCCCAGCTAAGGAATGGGTTGTGTTCCACAAGCAGAGATTAGGTGTTTGGGTTTTGGACACCATTTTCCCTTTAAAAGAATTTTGGCTAAATAGTGGTTTTCATTCTAGATTACACTGAGCAGAGAAATTTACTTATAATAAAGCTAACAGCATGACCTTTGGGGGTTTTAAGGGAAAAAAAATGACTGAAGGAAAATAGAAACTAACAATCAAGGGCTCCCAAGTGACCGTGCCTCAGCCCTTTCCCACAGGAAGGCACCGAGCCCTTCCTTTGCTGGAATCCTTTATTTCACAGTCTTTTTGTTTGTTTGTTTAAAGACATTATATGATTTCTTTTTCACCCTTAGTTAATGTTAGCAGCATGGCTTCAGTTGAAGCTGTTACTCTGGTGGTCATTGAGCAGAGTCTGCGGTTGAACCTCCCCAGGGCTCTTTTTGAGGCTGGAATGGCTTCCTGTCCAGCGGTTTTCCCCTCTAGCCCCTGGGTTTTGGCCACTGCCATCGTTTCTGCTGCCCAGTTTCCCCTGCTTCTCATCAGACCAGGTGTGCAGGTGGGTATGCCCACTCTGTCCTCCAGCTTCCTGCCAGCACTCATCAGAAGCTCAGAAGCCTGCATGGCGTAGCTCCTGGGAATGGCAGTCAGTGACCAATCATGATGGTATTTCCAGGTTATATAAGGAAATGCCCTCAGACCACAGTCATGGTGTCAGGGACCTGGTGTCCCCTAAATGTGAGTGAGGCCAGGTCTGCTTCTCAGAGACCCCTTCCTGACTCAGCCATGAGGCCCTGCCCAGGCCCATCTGGTGGAAAACAGAATGAGCCCCCAGCCTGAGGTCCAGGAAGGATTTAGGGTAGCCTCGTGTCTAGACCTGGTAGAATCCTCATAGCTCTCAGAGCTGCTGGCCATGTTGTATTTTACATGTTTATCTTGTGTATTGTCTGTCCTTACCTCTTGAATGTCACTGCTTTAGGGTAGGAGCCTTAGTTGGCTCATTCACCAAATCAATCTCCAGGACTAGAGCAGAGCGTGGCTCATGAAGGCACTCAAGAAATAATACTTGCAGAGTGAATGAACCTGCTTTCCGGGCTTTTCTCACTGCATTTCTGCATTTACTTCGAAAAGCTTGTTCTTTTTGCTTCATTCTGGTGTCCTTTCTGCTTTTTGACTTCCCTAGTTCTTTTGTGTCTTGAGTTTCAAATGCAGCTGACATCTTCTGCTTCTTAAACCAGAGAGGGTTTCTCTAGTAGCTCAGCTGGTCAGGAAGATCCCCTGGAGAGGGGATAGGCTCCAATATTCTTGGGCTTCCTTGGTGGCTCAAACAATAAAGAATCCACCTGCAATGCGGGATACCTGGGTTCGACCCCTGGGTTGAAAGGATCCCCTGGAGAAGGGAATGGCTATCCATTCGAATATTCTTACCTGGAGAATTCCATAGACAGAGGCACCTGGGGGGCTACAGTCCATGGGGTCGCAGAGTCTGACACGACTGAGCGACTTTCACTTTCTTTTCACTTCAGACCAGAGAAGCATTTTCAAAAAGGAGATCATGTTCTAAATTTCACTGCCTGTTACTGACCAGTGTAATTTATTCATAAAATATTTCTTTATTATAGTGAAAAGAAGAGATTGGACCTGGAAAAGGAACTTTATGAATATCATCAGTCTGATATATGGAGGTAAGATATGACAGCAGAAAAATTTTAAGACCAGTTTGCCTAGCTCAGATGGTAAAGAATCTGCCTGCAATGCAGGAGACCTGGGTTTGATCCCTGGATCAGGAAGATAACATGGAGAAAGAAATGGCAACCCAATCCAGAATTTTTGCCTGGAAAATCCTATGGACAGAGAAGCCTGGCAGGCTACAGTCCATGGGGTCGCAAAGAGTTGGACATGACTTAGCGACTAGACAACAATCAAAATTTAGCCCTAATATATGTTACAAATTCCATAGTTATAGTCCTGTTACTATTCCTTATTTCTGATGTGTGAATGTTTCAAATAAACACTGCAATTTCATATAATCACTATCAAGTGTAAGAATAAATTTGATTAAAATAGATTTTTAAAATTACTATATTTTCATTATTTGGTATTTGTGTAATTTCAGGAATCTATTTTGCTTAAATATCTTAAAAATAAGACACATTATAGTCTTATCTTTTGGGTCACAATTTAAACATAGTGAATCTGTGAATGATTAAGGTATAATTATTATAGCTGACTTTTCAACAAAATGGTAGGCAGGGTTATGTGGTATCTCATTTTGGAGTTTCCAAACATTTCTTTATTTTGGGGGGCTCCAAAATCACTGCATGTGGTGACTGCAGCCATGAAATTAAAAGATGCTTGCTCCTTGGAAGAAAAGCTATTGCCAGCCTAGACAGTATATTAAAAAGCAGAAACATACTTTGCCAACAAAGGCCCATCTAGTCAAAGCTATGGTTTTTCCAGTAGTCATAGATATGGATGTGAGTTGGACTGTTAAGAAAATTGAATGCTGAAGAATTGATGCTTTTGAATTGTGGTGTTGGAAGACTCTTGAGAGTCCCTTGGACTGCATGGAGATCCAACCAGTCCATTGTAAAGGAAATCAGTCCTGAATATTCACTGGAAGGACTGATTNCATTGTAAATATATACCACAATTTCTTTATCCATTCATTCATCAGTGGGCACTTAAGTTTCTTCTGTATTTTGACTGTTAAAAATAATGCTTCAGTGTACATGGGGGTGTATATATCTTTTTAAGATAGTGTTTTCATTTCCTTCAGATAAATACCCAGAATTGACATTCCTGGGTCATATGGTAGTTCTATTTTTAATTTTTTGAGGAATTCCCATACTGTTTTCCATAGCAACTACACCAGTTTGTATTCAAACCAGCAGTGCACAGAGGATTCCCTTTCCTTTATATCCTTGCTGACACTTATTATTTCTTGTCTTTTTAATGATAGCAGTTCTTACAGGTGTAAGAAGATACCTGATTGTGGTTTTGATTTGCATTTCCCTAATCATCAGTGATGTTGAGCACCTTTTCACGTACTTGTTGGCTGTACTTATTCTTTTTGGAAGGATGCCCATTCAGTTCTTCCACTCGTTTTTTTAATCAGAAGCTTGGATTTTTTGCTGTTGTATGGGTTCTTTATATATTTTGGATATTGACCCAATCAGCCATATGATTTGCAATTATTTTCTTCCATTCACTAGGTTGCCTTTTTATTTTGTTGCTGGTTTCCTTTGCTGTGTAGAATATTTTCGGTTTGAAACAGTCCTGCTTATCTAGTTTTGCTTTCATTGCCTGTGGTTTTGGTGTCATAACCAAGAAATCTTCGCTAAGACTGCTGTCAAACTGCTTTCCCGCTGTGTTTTCTTCTAGGAGTTCTGTAGTTTCAGGTCTTACATTTAAGTCTCTAATCCATTTTGAGTTCATATTTGGTGTAATATAAGGATCCAGTTGTTTTTTGTTTTTGTTTTTTTTGTCTATAGCTATCCAGTTTTCCAGCACCATTTGAAGAAGAGATTGACTTTTCCCCATTGTGTATTTTCCCTATCTTGACACTTTTGTCCAGATAAGAGTGGCTATACATGCATTGATTTATTCTGTTCCATTTGTCTATATATCTGTATTTATGCCAGTACCATGCTTGTTTGGTTTCTGTAGCTTTATAATATGTTTTAAAATGAGAACGTGTGTTCTCCTGCTTTGTTCTTTTTTCTCAATATTATTTTGGTTACTCAGAGTCCTTTGTGGTTCCATATAAATTTTATGATTATTTGCTTTTTCTGTTAAAAAAAAATGATGCTGGGAGGTTGAGGAATTACACTGGATCTGTCAGTCACACTGGGTAGCATATACATTCTAGCAATATTAGTCTTCTAATCCATGAACATGAGTTGTCTTTCCATTTATTTGTGTTTAATTTCTTTCAATAGTGTTCTGTAGTTTTCAATGTACAAGTCTGTAGCTTAGTTGGTTAAGTTTATTTGTAAGTATTTTGTCCTTTTTGATGCTATTGTAAATGGGATTATTTTCTTAATTTCTCTTTCACATTGTTCATTATATAGAAATGCAACTAATTTTTGCCTGTAGACTTTATATCCTGCAGCTCTACTAAAGCATCATAGTGTAAATGCATTTTCAAGCCCCATGGGCCCCAAGAGGAACATTAGGAAATAAACATGCATAGGAAAGCAGCCCAAGGCCTGGCTCCACATTCAGTGTCAGGAAGCTCAGAAGGAACCAGAAAAGGTGTCTGTGGAGAGTCTGCAGTAAAGAGTGCAGAGAACCAAGGGCCAAGCTTGTACTGCAGATGCCAAATAGAGTGTTTCACGTGGGGTTTAGAGAGATTAATAACCTTCCCAGGTCACACAGCTGGCTGGAGGTGCAGCTTACATCTGGACTGACTGGCAGATGCCAGACTCATGCTCCCAGTTTCTGTGCTTAAACACATAAATCACAACCAATATGATGTTCCCTTCAGTAGCATCACCTCTGTGCCAGGCACTGTTGTGAGAGCTTTCTTTATAACAGTATGTTTATTCCTGTTGTCATCACCGTCTTTCAGAGGTGGAAACGGAGACACAGTGAGGTTGTGTTCAGGGTCACAGAGTGGCTCAGTGTGCTTTGAACTCAGCTGTCTGGGTCCAGAGTCTGCACTCATAACTGTCTGCTGATAACTCTCTCCACTGCCTGCATAACTGGAGTATCATCAAGGATAATATTTCTTAAGGTTGAATGAGGATGCTCAAGAAGCAAATATATTCTTTAATTAGAAAAAGAAAGCCAAGCAGCGGCATTTTGACCTTTGGCTCTGTCCATATTGATTTTGGTGCTTCCCAGCCTCATATAAGCTGGTGAAGTGCTGTATGCCTTTCTTCCAGCTTGAACAAAGTACTTGTAAAGTTGCTTTGTTCTTTCTCCCCATGGAGCATGCCTGAAAACAAAATGTAATGCTGCCTTTTACTCTAAGTCAAATGAAAGCCTTGGTTTCTCAGGGTCAGAAAAATGCAGTCATATAGGTGGAGTCTCATCCAGTGATTTTAATTTTGCCCCTCTCAAAAGTTAAGTTTAGGAAGGAAGTTCTTGCATCGGATAAAAGACTTGCTGCTGGAGCCATGTTGCCTGGAGTAATGGTTTACAACTGTTACAACTTTCAGATTGGCCCAGAGTTTACTTTAGGAGGCACTGGAAGCGTGTTCGTAAGTGCAGTGTTCCTTCCAGCATGATAAGACCTTCAGATGTCTGCTCTCTGTTGCTCGTTTATCTTCACTATGCCTTGTTTTTCCTGGACGTGACCTCTGCTCCTCAATTCAGGTGCTCCCCTGAGCTTTTTCTTGCCACTCCACGTATTCTGGCNTTCGTAAGTGCAGTGTTCCTTCCAGCATGATAAGACCTTCAGATGTCTGCTCTCTGTTGCTCGTTTATCTTCACTATGCCTTGTTTTTCCTGGACGTGACCTCTGCTCCTCAATTCAGGTGCTCCCCTGAGCTTTTTCTTGCCACTCCACGTATTCTGGCATTTTCCCTCAAAGAACGGTCCTATGTTACACTTATGGAAAAAATAGCCCAGTGCCAGGGTGGGGTTGGGGTGGGCAGTGCATCCCCTTCAAGTTCTACCTGGCATTTCATTCTCCAGTCTTGCCTGTGCCTCTCCTGTTAGCTCACCTGTTTTGATCTGACATAGCTGAAGCTTTTCTTATCTTTATTTTGGTTTAAATTTTTTAAGTTCATAACCAGGTTTTCAAGAGGACAGGAATCCCGAGACCCAATTGTCAGCAAAGTAGGCAGTAATTATAGCCACTGTCACCTGGCGTGTGAACAGACGTTGAAAAAACTGTCCATTGGCCAGCCTCAACCCAGAGTCCCACCTCTGCCAGCCATCTCATCATACATGGGCTGCTGGCTTCAGTCAGAAGAGGTGGGGACCTGAAGTGGAGCCAGGGTAGGAGAGACTGAGGGACACTTGAAAGGCTTTGGTGGGAGAGCTGCTTTCACCAGCAGAACAGGTCTACTAATGAAAGTTCTCTCCATTTTTGTTTCATTACTTATTCTGATTCTTAAATGTTCATCTGTATGTTCAGGTTTTCATATATTTTTGAGTCAATTTTGAAAATACGTAGTATACTAAAAAGAGATTCATTTTTCTAAGTTTTCAAATTTGTGGGCATAAATTTGTATTTTAGAATTTCTGCTATGTCAATAATTATGTCCCCTTTTTTCTCTGCTCTTTTTTTGAATGACTTTTATATATATAAAATGCATGAGTTTTGGGAAGAAACCTAAAGAGGATTTACATTTGCTCCTGGCAGCACCTCGGGCAGAAGCAGTCCTGGGTCACATTCACCCAGGTTTGAGGAGTGAGATGGGTTGAAGCCAGGCTTTGGTCCCTCTGAGGGCCAGACTGTCTGTTTCACCCTTATCTGTAGGAAGTACCCCCGAGTGTCCAGTTCCAAGTGTGAATCATTTATTAGGGTTCCCCTTCCTTGGTTGACCTGGACTTTTGTTTTTATTCTCTTGCTCTCTAGGGTTATTCAGAGATGACCCCACTACATCAGCTACCTTTTCAGACACTGGCACATCCCCTTCAAAGAAAAGGTGCCGCAAACATTAGGCCCATCTCTCTGAATTTCCTTTTTCTCCAAATTTTGATCCTGTAGTTCTTTCCTAGAATTTCCTTTTTCTTAAAGTTTGATCCTGTAGTTCTTCTACTTTGTCTCTCTAATGCTATCAAAGACATACTTTATATATATATATATATAAATTCACACACACACACACACACACACACATATATATTTTTCTTAATGCAAGGATTAGCCTGCATGATGGCACTAAATGAGGCTGAAGGCCTTCTTGTATGTACTTTTTTAAGATAAGTGTTACTCTTGAAGTATAGCATGCATACAGAAAAGCAAACAAATCTTGAACATACTGCTCAGTTAATTATCACATAATTGCCTGATCCCCCACCCAGTCAAGAAACAATGTCAGCACCCAAGCCTGCCCCTCCCTTCACCACTGTGTCCCCTGCTCCCGTCTCCCTCATAATCACTTCTGCTTGGCCACTTTTTCCTTCCTGAAAACCTCGGAAACCGGATCTCGTTTGGTCCCTTTCCTTTGTTATGATGAAGTGCATAGTTTTGTCCCAGTCCTTTCTCATTTGGTTTGCTCTTTACCTTTTCAGTCTATTCCTGGGACGGCTTTCTCCCCTTGTATATCATGTTTCTCCCCTTGTGACAAGCCCGCTCAAGCCTGTTAACAATTCGTCCCTTTAGATTGTACACAATACTTTGCTGTTTTCCTGAGTGTGATTTCTAGAAAGCCTTCCAAGCTCATGATCGTCTGCTGACACATAGAATATGTAATTTCAGGCTGTGATTGTGTTTTGTACACATTTAGGAACAGTTACCCAGAATACAAACCTGTTGCCTTATTTCTTGGGCTAGCCCTGCCTGTCACAGGACACAAATCAGGAATTGTTTGGTTTGAAATGTTCTCTTGATCTCACCTTGCTCAAAATGCGCTGTGGAACTGCAGGAAGAATTGCAGAGAAGTGACATTTTGCAGCTGTCATCTTGGATCTCTTTCTCGCGGGTATCACCACTGACTTATCGAGCTTGACTCCTCAGTTCTCATTTATCACCCTCATCAGATTCACATTTTTGGCACAAGCACCTGGCACAGTTGTTGGCATATGTTAGCATCTAATAACTAATTAGCTTGTGGTAATATGATACGAGAGATTCAGAAGTCAAGAATCAGGGACGTCCATGAGGTGAGACAGAAATGGCCAGCCTTTTTCTCTTCCTTCCAGTTTTTTTGAAATATAATTGACATATACTACTGTACAAATTTAAGGTGTGCAACATAGTGATTTGACTTATACACATCACAAAATAATTACCACAGTAAGTTTAAAGAACATCCATCAGAATTAAAGAAATAGAAAAAAATTATCCTTGTAATGAGACTGCTTCAGATTTACCCTCTTAACATAGGCTTTCATATATAACTTGCAGCAGTGGGCCAGCCTTTTTTTTTTTTTTTTAAGTTAGAGATGAACCTGGCTTCTATCTCTCCCACTTCTGATTCTTGGCCATTTGTTAGATTTAATTTCTAGCATCAAAGAATTTGCATCCTGACAAAATGGGCATTTTATTTTTCCTGGTCCTTTTCGTTGAGAAGTGGTGGGTATTGTACAGGAAGCATAGCTTGCGCTTCGCATCAGCACATAAGATTACAATGAGCCCCTAGAACTCAGGGTTTAGCCAGAAGATAATCATCCAAATGGATGTGATAAGTTTTCCCCCCAAAATGGGATCCCTTCCAGAACCAAGAGAATTAGAGTAGAAAATGTATCATAAAGGAAAACCCTCGTCTGAAACCTGTGGAGTTCACTGAAGCCAGGATGTGTGAGCAGCTGGACCGAGGTTCAGCTGTAGCCAGGAAGGGAAGGTGGAGGAGAACTGAGGAGTCACATTTCAGCCCTGTTCTTGGGGGACAGGACTGAGCCCCAGCCTGGGCAGGGTTTCATCTGGGGTGGAACAGTGGTCTCTCACCACGCTGCACCTTCAGTTCAGTTCAGTCACTCAGTCGTGTCTGACTCTTTGTGACCCCATGGACTGCAGCACGCCAGGCCTCCCTGTCCATCACCATCTCCTGGAGTTTTCTCAAACTCATGCCCATTGAGTCAGTGATGCCATCCAGCCATCCTCATNCTCAGTCGTGTCTGACTCTTTGTGACCCCATGGACTGCAGCACGCCAGGCCTCCCTGTCCATCACCATCTCCTGGAGTTTTCTCAAACTCATGCCCATTGAGTCAGTGATGCCATCCAGCCATCCTCATCCTGTCTTGTCTCCTTCTCCTCCCACCTTCAATCTTTCTCAGCATCAGGGTGTTTTCCAGTGAGTCAGCTCTTTGCATCAAGTGGTCAAAGTAATGGAGTTTCAGCTTTAGCATCAGTCCTTCCAATGAATATTCTGCACTGATTTCCTTTAGGATGGACTGATTGGATCTTCCTCCAGTCCAAGGGACTCTCAAGAGTCTTCTCCAACACCACAGTTCAAAAGGATTAATTCTTCAGCGCTCAGCTTCCTTTATAGTCCAACTCTGACATCTCATGCTGCAGCTTGGCTTACTGGAATCTTTAATGTCTCGTTAGGGATCAGCTTAGGCTGTTCTGTAAACTTGGCATGATAATACGTAGCACAGTGATGAACATCTCTGTCTTCTTGGAGTGGGACAGGGGGCGCCTGCCTCGTCTAGTGGCCCCAGAGCTCCCCCTCCTGCTGCTCTCCCATCATGTTGACAGGTGGCCTCTTACTGTCTCTGGTCACTTCCCTCTTCCCCCTCCATACTGCAAGTGGAAAGATCCCTTTTGCTGCCCTGATCCTCTCAGTTCAGCTCCACTCAGAGCTCATGCCCAGAGTTTCTCCTCAGGGCAGATGGCCCCGCACCCACTGCAGTCCCTTTTCCTCACCCTGAAGTGGACCAGGGACCCCCTTTCAGGTGGACTGCCCAGCTCGGGCAGTGCCCCCCAATGACTTTGGAGGTGCTCACACCTGGGCCTAACAGTGGGGCTTCTGCCTCCATGGCTCTGACCACACTGTGTAGCCACACCCTGAGCGTCCCTGGGCCAAGGCAATGCCCACTGGCTCCCACCAGACCTTGCACTTCACTGTGAGCCCCTCTCAAGGTGGGTGGGTGATGGTGGTGAAGGGTCCTTGGGGCAAAACTGGGACTTGTCTCCAGTCATTGGGTGGAACGCGTCAACACTTGGCTCCTGTCCACCTTGCCACTGTTTTTTTCCTCCTCTTCAGCTCCTCCCGGCTCGGCTCCCCTTTTACAGTCCCCCTAACTGATATTTCTCACCTCTGAAGAACAGTCTTTGAGCCCCGGTGACAGGGTTCTGAAAAAAAAAACAAATCATTGTGAAGGTGAGATTAACAGAGAAGGGGCATTGGAGCTGAGGACCTGAATGAGAGGCTTTCCCCTGGGGGGCAGGGGGCATCATGGGGAGTGCATGCACGTAAGACAGCCGAAAACCCAAAACAAAGCAGGAAGTGAGCTTTTAAAACATCCAAGATATGTGTTCTTGTGCTTTCACACTTAATCTCACCATTTGAGTCCTTGTTGGGCGACTCACTCTGTTAACTTAACCTCCAGGAGAATCTGAACCCAATGAGGAGTCCTGAATCCCATCCTCCGTGGTGTCCAGCTGACTCTCACTTTTTTTCACTTCTCTCCCTCATCAATGTAAATCTGTTTTAATTTGCTTCTCATTTTGATGGACTGAATGTGTCTGAATCTGCTGCTTCAAGCAACACTAGACTCATTTCCTCCATCACAGTGATGCTTAGATGTGTTCCACTAGAATTACCCTGCAGTGAGTAAAAATGAATCTTTGTAATTTTGCGAACTTGCTCAAAATCATTTTTCCTAAAACTTCGGTACCTGCTGTAGCTTGCCTACTAGAGAATGAAAAAATGCGTGAGAGCATCGAGTGAATAAGGACAAATCTGTAGGAAGCCACTGATCTCATTAGCTTTGATGAGTTGGGTTTTTATCATGGATATGTGATTGTTATATTGCACATGTATATTCATTGTCCACTCATAAAACTTTTTCTGATTTGTGTGATGAAACGAAGTACATCAGCACACTGGTGTTCTGCACAAAGTTCTGAGAACTCCAGGTGTCCTGCCACCTTAAACACTGAAAGTGAAAGGAAAGTGAGGTCGCTCAGTCATGTCTGAGTCTTTGCTACCCCATGGACTGTAGCCCACCAGGCTCCTCCATCCGTGAAATTTTCTAGGCAAGAGTACTGGAGTGGGCTGCCATTCCCTTCTCCAGGGGATCTTCCCAACCCAGGGATTGAACCCAGGTCTCCTGCATTGCGGGCAGATGCTTTACTGTCCGAGTCACCAGGGAATCCTCAAACACTGAAAAACACCGCTTTCTAGACCCTAAACCGATTTCTTTNCGTCTTTAATCTGTCTCTTATACACATCTTCCTCGTTCCTGCTCCCAAGGCGCTGCTGCCTCAGTCTGCTTACATGCACGCCTTTGGATAGATGGTCAGGAAATTGGTATCAGAGCAAACAAATGATGCTTGCCTGATGAAACTGTTTTATCAGTCATCCTCAGAGTCAGTGGCTTGGCGCTGCTGCTGGGTGAGATGTGTCTGTAGGACCACTCAACAAAAGCTGGCAGCCGGAATTCAGTTCTCAATAGCCATTCACACCTCTGTAAAAGGATTAGGTCCGGCCAATTGTTAGCCTGTTTAAATCTTAATTTGCATCTTTATGGAGGTAGGGCTTCTCCAGGCCTCTCTGCTGCTCGGTGGTGTGTGTTTGTGTGTGTGTGTACCTATGGGTGGGTGGGCATCACGGGAGGTTTTCTCTTAGGGGCGAAGGTGCTAAATTGCTTCAGGAAGACCTGTAAGTGACACAGATTGAATTAGCTACTTCAGTTTTGACTAACATTGGTTGGGCTTTGGTTCATTAGTTACATTGGGTTTGGCCAAAAAGTCCATTTGGGTTTTTCCTTACAGCTTACAAAAAAACCGACCAAACTTTTTGGCCACCCCAATAGTTTGCAGCAATTGTGGATTCAGAACATGAGGTGCATGAATGCATTCTGTTACTTCTGTTTAAACTCAGGAACCTCATGGGTCTTAGGATTTTTCAGGGTTGTTCATTGTAATCAACAAATTTCCTTGGACATTAAATGCAGAAAAACAGACCTAGGATCTGATGGAATGATGGTTTTAAAATAATCTATTCTATCCAGACCATGTTAGTGAAAAGATCAAAGCCACCTTATGTTTCAAAAGGAAAGTATGACTTACCAAAGCTGTGAGTTTCCAGGCGAGGATTCTGCAAGCTCTGGAATCCAATGGAGACTAGCAGGCCATGTTGCCTTCTTCCTACCCTCACGTNTGAAAAGATCAAAGCCACCTTATGTTTCAAAAGGAAAGTATGACTTACCAAAGCTGTGAGTTTCCAGGCCAGGATTCTGCAAGCTCTGGAATCCAATGGAGACTAGCAGGCCATGTTGCCTTCTTCCTACCCTCACGTGTGTGGGTTATTTCTCCATGACATGCTCACATCCCACCGCCACCTCCATGCGTGATACCTGCTTATTGTTGCTCTTTCTGAAATAGTTTCCTCCCTGAAACTTCGTTCTAGATATAACCGACTGCCTTCTGATTCTTCCATTTCCTTAAAGAGACAGTAAACACCATCCATAAAACTTTCAACAAGTAACACTGTGCTGTTTAAATTGTGTAAGCAGACTCTTCCCTGCCTGGAGTCCGGGCCCACACCATGCAAAGACTGTGTCTCCTGGAGAAAATGAAACCCAAAGTCAGGCTCCTGTCACTGCAGCTGAAGCACGTGCTCACCGAGTGCCCCGAAGATGACAACCAGGGCAGATGGGAAAGTCATGTGCCAGAGTCAAGGAGAAATTTATTTTCTGTTTGCCAAGAAGTAATTCTCAGTTTGTGATACTGAAAGAAAAGGCATCTTTTCTCCCTTCCTTTCTTTTTTTAAAAAAACTCTACCTTGACTGCTCACATTAGCCTGGCATGAAGTTGCTTTCTTGTAAATTATGTCCTAAATTCTGTGTGGCTGAAAATGAAGCTTTCTCAGAAAGTAATTAGTTAAAATTTAGCCAAAACATAATTTATTGCGTGCTTAAGTATTATTGGATAAAATAAAATTACGTTAAAGCAGCCATTTGTGTTACTAGCAGTTGCTTATCCTCAAGCAGGTTTGTCCTCTTGCTGGACCTCATGGAAAGCAAACGAATGGTGGGGCCCAATGCCTTGGTGCCCGGACACCCTCTCCCCAGGAGAGAGATGGGTTGTCAGGCCAGTGCTCTTCTAGCTGAAGGGTTCTGATAGGAATGCAAATAGGAGACAGGGAAGAAATTGGGCTCTTGAATTTGAAAATGGTATTTTCATCACACATCGTCTTTAATCTTTTAACTCTGTACCATGTGTGAATTATTTAAATTGTTTGCAGGCAAGAGTTGATGGATATTTTGCAAACTAAAGTCTGTCGCATGGGGAGATAAATGTTAGAAGTCCTCGACTCAGAGCCACTCATTTCGGCACATAAGGTTAGGAGTTCATCTAGGGTGGGCCATGGCTCTGTGGGGACAGTGCTGGTGGCTGTCTCACTGACCGTCTTGTAGATCATTCCTTGCTGAGCCCTGGAAGCCCTGGGCCGGTGTGACACCACCATGTAAAAACAGACTATAACAGCACACACGTCATGAATTGTCTCATGTGGGTTTAAATCTTGCCCTGTCGTTCAGCACACAGTGTCCTTAAGAGTGCCGTCAGCATCCTGTGAAATCCCAAGTACTCTTGCTGTTCTCAACAGGCCTCTTAGTCATGTGGGGAAGACTTGTCAGATGGGGCGTAGCTGGGGGACAGCACAGGGTGGGATGCTGTCCGCTTCATGCTGGAGGAACTCGTGGATGAGAAAGATCCCTGTGAAGCAAGCAGTTGGAGACACTGCCAGACAAGCATGGGGGCAGCTGGTCTGAGCAGGCCTGACAATCTGGACTCAGCTGAGCAGGCCTGACATCTGGACTCAGCAGACTGCTCAAGAGGGAAGGCATTTGGCATGTGATTGCTCACTGGCCCTGCCGTGGTGGTACTTGGAATGGAGATGGGGGGAAGATGCTGGAGTCGGGGAGCATTGTCCGTAAGGAGTTTATAACAGTAACCAGACCCCACTGATCGGCTTTCTCTTCTCATCATTCCTAAAAGTGGCAGAGGTATGATACTCATCCCTGGGGGACACTGCCGCATTCCACCTTGGCACAGCAGCATGAGCCAATGTCTGCCTAGCTCCTCCGCTGTACTCAGGTTTGCAAGGATACAGAAGCCACATCCCTTGCTCAGGGCTCACCCCTGGTCTCCCTCGTTGGAAAGTGAGTCTAGAGGCCATCTAAGCTGGAGATTCCGAGCCCACAGCATGGCTTTGTTTATCAAGCGCAGTTTTTAACATTCTTCTGAATAGTTGCCCCATGTTAAAATCTGAGAGATGTCCTATAAAAATAAAACCAGCAATGGTGAATTTCCAGCTTCTCTTAAAAACTGGAAAGATCTAGCCTCACTGAGACACTCTGCCATGGGAGCCTGGGGTGACCAGCCCTTTAAGGTTGACACATGCCTCAGCCTTTAGCATCCTCACCCCACCAGTGGTGGGCTTGTGGGTCCTCCCTGTCTGCCGCCCACCACTGCACTCACATCTGCGAGCCCGTCCCCTGCCACCCAGAGCAGAGGGTTGGTCCCCTGGCCCCTCTCTCCCTCACCAACCCCATCCACAGCTACAGCTGCCGGGAAACCAGCCATGACTCAAAAATCCATGACATTTATCGCTGTTTCTTTGCCAGAGTTTTATACTGAATCTTATTTCCTGTTACTATCCAGTCACCACCCTGGCCAGCTTATCTCCTTGCTGGGCCACACCCCCTCTTACCCTGGCTTTCCCTCACCTTTGCCTTGCTGCCACCTGGCTTCACCCATGGTCTCCCTCTGCATCCTGCCCAACACAGGGCCCTGCCCCACCTTCCTGACCGTCTTCCCCTCTACGTATCATTACTGCTCTGAAATTGCTTATCTTCGTCTTCTTAAGGGCAGGTCTCACTCTGTGAATTGGTTGATGACAAGATACAGCCTTCTAGGGAGAATCGGGACCCAGAGTTTGCCTTCGAAAAAGCTGGTAGACATAGGTACTACACATCCCACGGGCAAGGAGGTTTGTGGCAGCTGAGGTCAGGCAATGAGCACCACATGGGCCACAGGCTCAGGGTTTAGACAAGAGCTGGGACTTGGCCTGGTGCTGGGGGTGCCAGCAGAGGGGCCCAGAGTCCAGAACAAGGCTTGAATCTGGGGACCCATTTCTGTTTCCTGCCCAGAATGAAGGCCTGCTCGGGTGGGGCAGCGGTGGGGGCGGGAGGGAAGCCTCCAGTGTACAGATGGAGCTGGTCTTTTTCATCCTTGTATCATCAGGCACATGGCCATCGAATAGATTGAGTAACTTAGCCCAACCGTTAGATCTCTCCCAACCATTATACTGATTACAAATTAGTAATACTTTACTATGAACATTCCTTTATAAGTTACTTCATTTTCCTCTAAGGGAATGTGTAGTATATTGCCAGCTACATGTATGATCAGTTTCTTTAAAGGAGAAGTATTTTGTCTTTGACATCTTCTCCCATGACTCTTTAGAATCATGCAAACAGTCTTTTTTTTTTTTTTTTACAAAATTTACTAACCAAGCTGTTTGGAGACTGTTGTGACCCTGACAGACCTAACCTAGAACAGTTAACACTCCACCAGTGTCCCTGTGGACTGCAAATAGATGACAAGGGCTAAATCCCTCTTTCCACTCCTTCCTGTTCTTTCTAAAAATAAAGAAAATTTCATTGCAGTGGGATCTGAATGGAGAAATAATAGTCATTTTTTCTGCATTCAGAAATAGAGGACATAACCTCTACTTCAGCCAGCAGTTTTCAATTTCTTAGCAGTGACAATTTAAGTAAATTTCATATGAGTGGAGGAGATCTAACTTTGTTATGATTGACAATGTGAAATTAGCCTTTTCAGCTGTTCAGATTATCTGGTGTTCCTATCAGTCAGGTGGGATGTGCGGTGAGATTGCACAGCTGTGGATGTGAACCTCACTGAAGTCTGCAAAGGGTTAAAAGCCACTTCCTCTGATGGATTTAAAACAGCCACCTTTGCACAGACAAGTTTTTCCAACCACCCCGGCATCTCTGTCAAGAGACAGTCTAGTTGCTGCATCTTTATGTTTAGATTATATTACAGATATATTTCAATAAACCATGAAAAGCCACCATAGATTCTAGAAGCTGACCGTCTGGGCTCAAATAAACATCTCCTGCAGCACCTGTTTTATTTTATAGGCTCTGTAACCACAGTGACATCCTACGAGAAGGCCCTGACGCCTGCGNTATATTTCAATAAACCATGAAAAGCCACCATAGATTCTAGAAGCTGACCGTCTGGGCTCAAATAAACATCTCCTGCAGCACCTGTTTTATTTTATAGGCTCTGTAACCACAGTGACATCCTACGAGAAGGCCCTGACGCCTGCGGAACCGCTGTCTTTCACCAGCTCCCGCGACTCTGCCCCGGGGGTGGCAGGGACAAAGAGCAAGTCAGGTACGACAGTCATCAAGTTGCTGTAGGCCCTTCTCGTTCCCGGATAAGGGTGGAAAAACACTGCTGTACACAGCTCTGTGCTGGGCACCCAGAGCATCGATTTAACTGTGGCCTCACCATCTACTTCTTTGTGAATGTATTTGTTTCTAATTGTTAATTGGATACATCTGCTCAATCCCTGCTCATTCTTGCTCAGTCCCTGCACCTGCCCATAGGAACATTTTAAGGCAGGCTGGTGAGGAGGGAACATGGGTAAGCTCAGTCTCACATGTTCACATAACTTGGTGAACACCCAGGTGGTAGTCTAGCAGAACTTCGCACTGGACAGGTATCTTTGCCAGATCCAAACCCCAGATGGGTCCCTGCATTTCCAAGGTCATGCTGGTGATGCAGGCCTCTGATGAATATAGTTCCTATACCAACAGCATCAACACATCCTGGAAGCTTGTTAGAAACGCGCGTTCTTGGGTCCTACCCCAGATCCACTGGACCAGGGGTCTGGAGGTGGGACCCTGCCATCTGGGCTTGAATGCATGCTTACCTCTGCTCCCTCAAGTGTGAGAGCGCTGCTCCAGCCATGTGCCTTCAGTGGCTCAAAAGCGGGCGTGAGCAAGTGGGGTTAATCGTTTGCAGGGTGGTTGGCACACTTGAGTCATGGTTCTTTCTGAATCAGTCAGAAATCTATCCCTCCACACACCTTCTCTGCACTCTGGGTGTCTTGTCAGGGTCTCAGAAGCTTTGTGGCATCTGGGCTTCTGAATTAAATTCACAGCATTGCAGATAGATAATATGTGTAGTGGTTTCTCCAGTGCTGCCCCTGGTAGGTGCCTAATTCATGAGTGCATGAATGTTACCAGTGTCCTTACTTTTTATCTGGGGGACTGATTGAAGTGAACTCCCCTCACTGAAGTCTGTCCCCATCATTTTCTAGCCGAGAACAAGTGGCTGCTCATGTGTGGTCAGCCCACCTGAAAGGGCCTTGTCTGGCCGGAAGAGTGAGATGGCTTTCAGGTCTGGTTGTCTTACATCTGGTGTCAGCTGTCCTTTCTGTGTGTCATGCAGACTCTTTTGTATAAGGATATAGAAAAGCAGGATAACGTGGTTTTCAGAGTGGAATTTGGCATAAATCCAAATTGGGTCCCATCAGGGCATGAGGAGCATCAGGGTTATGGTCTCTAAAAGGACCTTGTCCCAAGAAAACATGGCTGATCACAGGACTCCATCCCACAGACCACAGAAGGAGGGTCACCAGTACTGAACGTGTTTATATCCGCTTCTGAATCTTGCTGTGATCTCCACACTGCAGAGAATGTGGGACCTGCCTGTCCTGGTCAGTAGCTTTTCAGCTTACAGCAGTGAAGGGCAATGCATGGAAATCCTCTTTCATGTTTTTTATCATGCAAAGTGAAGATAAAGGCAGTCTTAAAACGCCCTTTACAAGAGTGGGAGAAACTGGCTGGAGAGGAGTCTCTGGCCATTTGGTGATTGTGTGCAGTAAGGCTCTTCAGGCTGGACCCCCCACTTTTTTCTCACCGTCTTCTGTGTCTGTTGATATACTGTTTGGCATAAACCGCAGTGGTGGTATGTCGCATGAAGGCATATAGGCATTTATAATTCTCTCTGTGGACTGAGTTGTTAGACTAGGTGATTCATCATGTGACTCTCTTAACCTGGGCTGCCAGACTGTGGCATGGTGATAAGATATGCCATCTCCATCGACTCGGCCCGCGTTTGTTACAGTTTCTCAACATGCATAAATAGAGCGTCTGTTCCCATTATGAGAGGTTGCATTTTCCATGACTATTGATCTACAGTTATGTATAAATCAGCCTTCCAAGAAGAAATGATCTTTCTTTATGACCAACACAAATTTTAAAATTAATATCTGGAGGCTTCGGAACTGTGTCTCTGCCACAGTCATTTTTTAAAGGCAGATAAAGAAGTCAGGAATGGTTCCTGAAGTCACTGTTGTGGTCTGTTATAATCAGAATTACTCCGTGTCATGACTGAGGATGCTGTTCCTTGCACACTGATAGCCACTGGCTCCCTCTCTAGGCTCAGAAAAAGCCCCAGGTGTCTACCTGACCTTTGAGAGACAGGCAGTCAGGTCTCTGTTGCCAGTCCTTCCTAACAGGTCTTAATCCCAGCATCACGCTCCGCTGCCCTCCGCATGTTCAGCACCTCCTGTGCCCTCAGTGCCCAGGAGCTATTCCTAGTGCTGTGCTTAGTCACTCAGTCATGTCCAGCTCTTTGCGACCCCATGAACTGTAGCCCACCAGGCTCCTCTGTCCTTGGAATTCTCCAGGCAGGAATACTGGAGTGGGTTGCCATGCTCTCCTCCAGGGGATCTTCACAACCCAGGGATTGAACACAGGTCTCCTGCATTACAGGCAAGGCATTGCTAGGTGTTTTCCTAAATGGGGTATTCCTATCTACAGGGGACAGCCCTTAGACCGAAGCTGTCAGCTGGTCCTTCCAGAAACACAGATTTGAAGAGAATCATCTACTTCTGTTTCTCAATTGTTAGTGACATTGATGTCAACTGGGCAGAATGGGAAGCCTCTAACATCGTATGGACTCCTGAAAGCCTGTAAACAGAGTCATGTTTTGTGTGGCCATGGCCCTGCTCGTGCCCCTGACCAAACCTTGACAAGCAGCATCTGTCTCTTTGCTTCGGTTCCATTCAGAAAATAGGATACCTGGTCCACAGCATAGATTGGAAAGATAGATTTCTGAATTCTCTATCACAAAAAGAAGCCTCTTCAAAGAAAAGAGGACAAAACCATTCCTATCATCATTATTATTGTTATTACTGATTTTTGTTATACCTGGGATTAAATGTTGTAAGACCTTCATGTGAAAGGCTTACTGTTACTAGTAAGTTGTTATTTTAGACAATTATGAGTTTTTAAAATATGATGCATGTCATTTGAGGCAGTCGATTTAAAAAAAAATCATTTTTTCTTGCCTTCTGGAAAAATATACTTTAACATAAAAGTGATTATTTAATCACTTTGTCTTCTATAGAAACCATAATGAGACTACCCATGATTTTATGTCTTTTCCAGGTGCAATTAATTCTGTCCGTTGCTCCTTTCAGATACATTCACCCCATTGTGCTCTCAAACTAAGGCTGAAAAATTGTCAGGTTTATAAGATTTGGAGTATAGTATGTAGAATCTATTTTATTCTGCTTATGTTCAGAATAAAATTCTAGATATTTATTATTTTGTCTGCATTTAAAACTTTGGTCAGATTACCCTGTGTAAATCAGTTATAGTTAGGAAATGCTGGTACCTTTGCTTAAATTGCAGTTTTCTCATTGGAAACCATTATAAGTGTATGAAATTAATTAGAGTTTAAAATCTATTTTTATTTAGAGGAGTATATAATTGAGCTGACCTCATGCTTTGGTTTTTTTTTTTTTATCCTGTGTGACATTGATACTAGAAACTTTGCAAAGTGAGGTGAACAAAAGAGGAAAAAACTTCTTTAAGTCCTCTGAACTGCTCTGTAGATGTTCTAATTCTGTCTGTTTGTATAGAACTAGGGCCAGGACTCCACGCAGGGTCCACCATGGCCCAAACCCTCCTGGTTGCCAGGTGTTGTCTCAGCCACTCAGAAGTCACAGATTCTGATGCTGTTTCTCCTCTAGAAGTTCATTTGCTTTTTGAGCCTGTGGGTTTTCTCCTTTTATGAAGCAAGTATAATAATTACAGAAAATCTCAGCTAGTTCTTTCATGCCAGGACACAAAGGATGGTTACAGTTGGACGAGGTGTTAGTAACCAGGGTCTTGCCCTTGGCTTTGCTTCTGCAGAAACCATGTGTCTCAGTCACCAGAGAGGCTGGTGTCTGATAAGTCAGTGCATCCCAACTAACTCATCCTCACTGAACTTGTTTTCAAGTTGAATTCAACCTAACTAAATATGCTTTCTAGATAGAAACAATTGATTTTACTCATTATGAGAAATATGCCTGCTGACTGGACTAGAAATTGACAATGGCCCGTGTGCGCGTTTTCCTAGGAGGGAAATCACTGTAAACCCAGATGCAGATGCGAAGGGTAACTCATTGACATAGAACAGAACAGAGGACTTGGAAGCTTTATGATGTTGGTGAGGTCTAGATGTCACCAGGAGAGACAAGTTGCTCAAGAGGCTTTCTACCAGACCAGCCAGGAACCTTGGAATCATCTGGGGAAGTTTTTAAATAAGTTCAAGGATTCCAGTGATGCATCCCACTTTATTCAAGTCTTGGGGAAAAGCAGGGGTTAGGTCAGGCCAAATTTTGTAAACAATTAAGATTTCTTTTTAAAGGTTCTGAATTACACCTAGACTTTCCCCCCATTTTATTATGAAAATTTCCAAACATACAGAAAAGTGAGAAAAACTGTAATGCCAACATACCTACCATCCAGCTTCTACCATTGACATTTTATTACACTCCCAAATCTGTTTTCCATCCATCCATCCATCAATTCCAATCTGTTATTTTTATGCATTTTGAAGTAAGTTGCACATATTAGTACACAGATTTTTAGTATATACTTTGACATGTTTTGGAGAAGGAAATGGCAACCCACTTTGGTACTCTTACCTGGAAAATCCCATGGACAGAGAAGCCTAATAGGCTACAGTCCATGGGGTAGCAAAGGGTTGGACATGACTCAGCAACTTGACTTTCACTTTGCCATGTTTAAACATCTACAGAAGTAGGCATGAATATAATGAAGTCCCACGTACCCTCTCCCAGACCCACAGTTGTCAACATTTTGCTAGTCTTGTTTTATCTCTTTCCCTCACCCGCACTTTTTCTTCATTAGTTTAAAACAGACAACCTTTTTTCCTCTCACAAATACATCTCTAATGTACAAGTATTTAATCCTTGACCACTTAAGAAAGTTCTTTGTTACCTAGTCCTTGTCAGTTTGCTTTGGTTTTCTCAAAAGCAGTCTGTCTACATTTGCAGTCTTTGAATCAGGATCCAAATGTAAACTGTAAACTGCTGGTTGGATCAGGATCCAGAATTATATTCCAGGCAGGTTATTCTGGCAGAACACCATCACAGGCAGTGCTGGGCGCTCGTCCCTTCGTGTGTGCTCCCAGAACTGGGCTGAGGACTTGAACACTGGCAGATGGGTGCCTCTGATTCAAAGCTTCCATTATGCAGTTTCCTCAACATTATGATCACTTCCTAGGTGCATTCATTAATTTGGACTTAGAAAACAGTGACTTTTCTAATGCAGCCCTTTCATTGCATCTATTAATTGAAAAAGCTTTTCCCATCAATTACTTGGTAACTGAATTTTTTGTGTGTGTTTTTTGTTGTTGACCACAAGTTCAGTTCAATCGCTCAGTCATGTCCGTTCTTTGCAACCCCATGAATCGCAGCACCCCAGGCCTCCCTGTTCATCACCATCTCCCAGAGTTCACTCAGACTCACATTCATCGAGTCCATGATGCCATCCAGCCATCTCATCCTCGGTCGTCCCCTTCTCCTCCTGCCCCCAATCCCTCCCAGCATCAGAGTCTTTTCCAATGAGTCAACTCTTCTCATGAGGTGGCCAAAGTACTGGAGTTTCAGCTTTAGCATCATTCCTTCATCATCTTGCCACTAAATCTTGCCCAAATCCCTCATCTTTACCAAAACAAATATAATTTCTCCTTCTAAACCCCTACCTTGACTCCTTTCAAGACCCTTAATCTGATTAAAACAATTCATGGCTAGAGTTTGGTTGAGGAGAAAAACACAAAACTTCCTCAGAATAATTTGTAAAAATCATTTTCTACAGGAAATAGTTTTGCTGAGTTTATAGAGGAGGATTCCTGAGTCCTTTGTTTATTCCCTCCCACCCCAATGCATCTCATGCTGTATTCCCATGCTCACAGTAAAAGACACATACTTTTACTGTGTTTAAAACAGAACTAAATAAAAATATAAATTCTTTCAGGAAAATACAATGATTGGCTCAACAAACCACAAGTCACAAATTGGAAATGAGGAGAACCTTTTAGACTTTATTTCTGGCCAATAACTTGAGTCAGTATCCCAAAAGATGCCTTTACTCTGGTGAACATGTTAGTCACTTAGTCGTGTCCAGCTCTTTGCGACCCCACAGACTGTAGTCCGCCAGGCTCCTCTGTCCATGGGATTTCTCCAGGCAAGAATACTGGAATGGGTTGCCATTCCCTTCTCCATGGGATCTTCCTGACCCAGGGATCAAACCCAGGTCTCCCACATTGCAGGCAGATTTGAGCTACCCAAAAAGCCTTTAATCTGGTATTCCACACTAAAATTATTTCAAATAATAAATGTAAATAAATGTTTTATTCTGGCATCCCCTGCTAAAATTATCTCAAATAGTAAATGTAGAGGAAGCTACCAAATCAATTTTTCACTCAGTGTAGGGGCTTTGACCAATTTCTTTATCATTACACAATCAATCACAGTTTCCAGGCAGATATCCAACTGCCTCTATCAAAGCTAAATGGTTCAGATAATATGTTCTCAAATCAATATTTCACCACTTCAGGTTTTCATGATCTTATTTTATTTCCCTCCATTGTCATCAGTGTTTTCTGATAAATTTCATAATTCCCTATAACTTGAACTTGCCTAAGCTGTCATTCCAATATTAATTGCTATTATTAATAATTGACTCTTCACTATTAAAAATCTAAACATACATAGAGGTTAGTCATTAGAATTAGTCAATAGAGCTTATTCATTAGAGTTTTGAGATTTTATGAGACATTATATATAGTAGATATTTTGTAAATATTTGTGAATAAGTTCATGAACTAATGAGTAAATGAATTGGCAGATATTTGTAAACTTCAATTAAAAGATTGATGGCTTGAAGAGATTTCACTATTTTCATTCCTGAGCATTATTACCTACNTGGAACTCTGCATTCAGATGCTTATATCTTTCCTTTTTGCCTCTCTTCTTTTCACAGCTATTTGTAAGGTCTCCCCAGACAGCCATTTTGCTCTTTTGCATTTTTTTTCCATGGGGATGGTCTTGAGACCACAAAGGCAGGACAAATGCTTAACTCCATCCCTTTCTTTAACCAGTTTCCAGAATAACAAATTGTTTGTCTAGCAGCACCCAAAGGTTGGTTTGTTGATACTTTGGTGGTAAAAACACACATAAATGTAAAGTTTACCACCTTAACCATTTTAAGTGTACAGTTCAGTAGCATTAAGTACCTTCACATTTTTGTGCATCAGATCTCTAGAGCTTTGTCGACTTACAGAACTGGAGCTCTGTCCCCATTCAACAAGTCCTCAATCCTCCTTCCCCTAGCCCCTGGCAGCCACCACTCTACTCTGCCTCTGAATTTGACTATTCTCGGCATCTTATGTAAGTGGAATCATACTGCTTTTTTGTGACTGGCTTATATAATGGAGTAGAATGTCATGTTGTAGTACATCTATGTTGTAGTCTGTGACAAAGATTTCCTTCCTTTTCTAGACTGAATCCAAAGGTTTTTTATTATTTATCTTTTAAATGAACTCATGTATTTTTATACATGCACCGCGTTCCAGTCCATATTAGTCATTGTTCTTTTGGCTCTCACACTGTCTCGTCTTTGGCCAGTGGGTGCCTCTTTAGCACAACCCCTGAGGCCTGTTCACACAACTCAGGGTCCAAGAGCTTCTTCCCTTCCTGGGACAAGGTGCTCCAGGCTCATCTGATGCATTTCCTGCCCCCGACCTGAAACATAGCACATTTTTTCTTCCGTTTAGTATCTAAATACTATATTATAGGCAGCAATATGGAGAAGGCAATGGCAACCCACTCCAGTATTCTTGCCTGGAAAATCCCATTGATGGAGGAACCTGGTAGGCTGCAGTCCATGGGGTCGCTAAGAGCCNTAGCACATTTTTTCTTCCGTTTAGTATCTAAATACTATATTATAGGCAGCAATATGGAGAAGGCAATGGCAACCCACTCCAGTATTCTTGCCTGGAAAATCCCATTGATGGAGGAACCTGGTAGGCTGCAGTCCATGGGGTCGCTAAGAGCCGGACACGACAGAGCAACTTCACTTTCACTTTTCACTTTCATGCATTGGAGAAGGAAATGGCAACCCACTCCAATGTTCTTGCCTGGAGAATCCCAGGGACCGGGGAGCCTGGCGGGCTACTGTCTGTGGGGTCGCACAGAGTCGGACACGACTGAAGCGACTTAGCAGCAGCAGCAGCAGGCAGCAATATAGGCTTACGTTGGACTTTTTCCTAATAGTAACTTATTAAAAAAATATATTGAAAGCACTGCAAGAGTATAATAAGAATAAACTAACTGAGGTGGAGATATGAACTGTTGTTTTGCTTTACATTTAAGAGGAGCCTGACCACCTCTGCATTAGTTAGAAACAGTGGCCACACGTCAGAATCGCTCTGAGAGTCTTGAAGTCACTCAGTCGTGTCCGACTCTTTGCAACCCCATAGACTGGCGTCTACCAGGCTCCTCTGTCCATGGGATTTTCTAGGCAATAGTACTGGAGTGGATTGCCATTTCCTTCTCCAGGGGATCTTCCCAACCCAGGGCTCGAACCCGGGTCTCCCGCACTGTAGACAGATGCTTTACCGTCTGAGCCACAGTTTGCTGGGTTCCCCCCCAGCCAGACTAGTTTTCCTGAACTCTGAAGCAGTGGCGTGAAGTATCTAGATGATGCAAAACCCCCTGGGTGGTCCCAGGGTGCAGACAGAGTTGAGAATGCTCATCTATCAATGATATCATAACTAAAATAAAATGAAAGTTACCCCCCAAAAAGAAACCTGAACTCTGGAAATCCCCTTATCCCAGATTATATCAGGTTCCAGGCTTTTCTGTGTAAACTGTCTTTTGCTCTCATGATTGTGGGGACCTTTAACAATATAGGAGACTGATAAGTCACCCAGCATTGCACATGTCTAATGGGACTCCTAATTGTGTTTCATAGGTTTGAACAAGCACCAGCCTCAGGCTTATTAAGGACACGATCTGGTCAACATATTGCCACCCTGAAAGGACATGATACTTCTGTCCAAGAAGAGGAAGTAGCGGAGCTGTCTGAAGTTTTCCTGGTCAGTAAACTGGACCAGAGGACAAAGGTTAATACTTTTTATGCTTTAGAATAAGTTTCAAATTGTACAAATTAGTCATTTGAGAAAATAGTTAACATCCCTAACAATGATTAACATATTTGAAAAATGTAAATTGTAAGTGAGCTTTTATGGTTGGTTGGATGAACTTTGGTCTCAAACTTTTTGCATAGTGCTTTTGTTAGGTATTTCAGGTCCTTTCTTACGTAAGTTAACTCAGAGTTAAGTTAGTTAACTCAGAGCATAGAGGTAACCTAATTAAACATACCTACCGCTACATTTGTCCAGAGAGCTTAGGAGCTTCTTGGAGAATTCTTGTTTTCTTTCTCTACACCATCCTTTAAACATACTGTGTGGTCATTTTTGTCAACTCAGCAAATATGTATTTGTCCACTTCTGTGGATTAGGCAGCAGCCCAGATCTAAGGGGGAGAGAGAGAGAAATCCCATGTGGCCCCTCCTCTGGGGGATGGCAGAATGGGTGTCTGTAGTAGGAACATGGCAGAGGGCTTAGACTCTCCAGAAGGGGAGCCAGACATCTGGAGAAGCAGGGAGGGCAGACCTGATGACTGAGGGAGCCGAGGGGCATGCGAAGGTGACCCCGAAAAGCCAGGCAGGATTTCAGCAGGCTCTGAGGGTGTGGGTGACGGACTTAGGGGCAGAACAGGTTGAGAAAGTGCACACTTTCCCAGGAAACGGAGCCGTTGTCGTGGCTGAGGAGCAGCCTACACCTGGGGACAGGGACCAGAAGTTGTACAGGGTCTGGCCCAGCTCAGGAGAGGTGTTCACGGTTCAGCAGAGTTTGGGAAGCTGCAGAGTCCCTTGAGCCAGGCTGCAGGAGGGGCCTCAGGGAATTTAGTCCCTGAGAACTGGGAGGGGGACAGCCAAGGTGGAGGGGGACCACCCAGCCGTGGTTCAGCGGGACAGTCGGGAGTGGACTGAGCACTTGGCACAGGTAGAGTGGGTCATGCTAGACCAGAGTCATGGAGCCAGTTCCCAGGGAGGTGCAGTGGGTGGGGCTGGAGGGCAATAACTCAGGTCCAGAGCGGCCCATCTGGCTAGTGGATCTTACCCCTAACCAGAGATCCAGCTCAGGCCCAAGGCAGTGAGAGCATGGAGTCCCAAACATTGGGCCACCAGGGAACTCCCTCCAAGTATGTGTTTCACCCTTACACATGCTTAACTCTCTATATAACATAGAGTTTTCTGGCTTTAATACTTCTTTATTTTGATTATGCACAAAGTTCAGGATTCCATAGGAGCCCTCTCTGGAAGCAGTCCTTGCCCCTCTGTTCCAAAGCCACAGCCTGTTTTGCAGCCCTGTCCAGAGCCTCTGTGTTGCCTTCCAGCCTTTCAGAGCACCTTCAGCCCTGCCCAACACCCCCTCCTCCAGCCCTCTAATTAGAAAAGAGTAGAAGGACTTTTAAAAAGCATTCACACATACACACATGGAGCACCACAGTGAAGCCACCAACCCATGTCTGCATGTGTGTTANCTGCTGAGTTTTCCAAATATGCTGGCATATGAATGCAGCACTTTAACAGCATCATCTTTTAGGCTGCAAACTAGCTCAGCTGGAATCCCATCACCTCCACTAGCTTTGTTTGTAGTGATGCTTCCTCAGGCCCACTTGACTTCACACTCCAGGATGTCTGGCTCTAGATATGGTGTGAGTGAGTGATCACACCATTATGGTCATCTGGGTCATTAAGACCTTTTTTGTACAGTCCTTCTGGGTATTCTTGCCACCTCTTTCTAATCTATTCTGCTTCTGTTAGGTCCTTGCCATTTCCGTCCTTTATTGTACCCATCCTTGCCTGAAATGTTCTCTTGGTATCTCTGATTTTCTTGAAGAGATCTCTAGTCTTTCCCATCCCACTGTTTTCTTCTATTTCTTTGCATTGTTCACTTAAGAAGGCTTTCTTATCTCTCCTTGATATTCTTTGGAACTCTCCTTGAATTCTTTGGAATTGAGTCAGGTAAACCTTTCTCTTTCTCCTTTGCCTTTCCTTTCTCTTCTTTTCTCAGCTATTTGTAAGGCCACCTCAGACAACCATTTTGTCTTCTTGCATTTCTTTTTCTTTGGGATTGTTTTGGTCACCACCTCCGTTCAGTGTTAGGAACCCCTGTCCATAGATCTTCAGGCACTCTGTCTATCAGATCTAATCCTTTGAATCTATTTGTCACTTCCACTGTATAATAAATAAATACTAGCTACTGCATGGTCATCAAGATGCAGAAGCAAGAATTTCAACCTATATTTCTTTCTTTGTGATAAAATATATTATTTAAGTTATTCCTTCTCTCATTGCCATACATAGGATGTATCTGTGGCATTTCAATTTACCACTTGGTATAGAAGTTTTGGAATATAAAGGCAGGATAGCAACAAGCCAGGGGAAGAATGGACCTTGCCTCTTGAACCCAGATCTGGAAATGGACGCAGTAATTGAGGAAGTTTTGTGTTTTCTCTAAAAAGAAAGATCCTCCCCATCCCCAAACACAAGCAGTATGAAAGCTGAAGATTATTTTTAATAGTGAAAAAATGATATCAGGTTGGCCAATAGTGAAAAAAATCAGAGTGAATGTTGGGGTTTGGAAAGTGTTGGAGATGAACCCAGGTCTCATAGAGGATAGCAGGGAGAAGCAGAGCAATGACTCCAAAGAAGAAAGCAGATTAAGGAAGAAAGCAGATTGATTTACGACAATGCCAAAGACACCCAAAGTAGACATGCAGAGTGAATGGATGAAAGCAAGACAGATTGTTACCAACAGCACAGCAAACAGAGGAGCCTCAGCATGATAATACAAGCTGTCCGGCTCCCAGTGCCCACAGGAGAACAGGATGGGCCCAGGGAGCCCCAGGCCCACAGTGAACTGCACTGCAGCTGAGGAACCCAGGGCTGAGGGCTCAGCAAACAGCAACTGTAACCAAAACAGTGCCCCCTCCGAGGGCAAGTCATTGTAGTCACGCGTTGGTCACTTCACCTGTTGAATTGCCTATGTGGCTAGCTTCAGAAATGGCTCAAGGTCATAGGACAGTGAGGCCTCAAGATCTGGGCTTCCTCAGTAAGGATATACAGACTTGCTTGAGGCTGATGGCAGCGCTCCTGTCCAAATTCAGAGCAAAGAGTCAGACTGTGGTGGGCATTTGTTATCATCCTCCAGTAGACATCCATTTCCCTAATTGCTCTTTCATGCTGCTGCTGCTGCTGCTAAGTCGCTTCAGTCGTATCTGACTCTGTGCGACCCCATAGATGGCAGCCCACCAGGCTCCCCCGTCCCTGGGATTCTCCAGGCAAGAACACTGGAGTGGGTTGCCATTGCCTTCTCCAATGCATGAAAGAGGAAAGTGAAAAGTNCTTCAGTCGTGTCCGACTCTGTGCGACCCCATAGACGGCAGCCCACCAGGCTCCCCCGTCCCTGGGATTCTCCAGGCAAGAACACTGGAGTGGGTTGCCATTGCCTTCTCCAATGCATGAAAGAGGAAAGTGAAAAGTGAAAATGAAGTCACTCAGTCATGTCTGACTCTTAGCGACCCCATGGACTGCAGCCTACCAGGCTCCTCTGTCCATGGGATTTTCCAGGCAAGAGTACTGGAGTGGGTTGCCCCATCTGGTCCTATTGCAAATAGATGGGGAAACAGTGGAAACAGTGACAAACTTTATTTTGGGGGGCTCCAAAATCACTGCAGCCATGAAATTAAAACACACTTGCTCCTTGGAAGAAAAGCTATGACCAACCTAGACAGCATAATAAAAAGCAGACACATTACTTTGCCAACACAGGTCCATCTAGTCAAGCTATGGTTTTTCCCGTAGTCATGTATGGATGTGAGAGTTGGACTGTTAGGAAAGTTGAGCACTGAAGAATTGATGCTTTTGAACTGTGGTGTTGGAGAAGACTCTTGAGAGTCCCTTGGACTGCAAGGAGATCCAACCAGTCCACCCTAAAAGAAATCAGTCCTAAATATTCATTGGAAGGACTGATGCTGAAGCTGGAACTCCAGTACTTTGCTTACCTGACGTGAAGAACTGACTCATTTGAAAAGACCCTGATGCTGGGAAAGATTGATGGTGGGAGGAGATGAGGATGACAGAGAATGACATGGTTGGATGGCATCACTGACTCAATGGACAAGAGTTTGAGTAAACTCTGGGAGTTGGTGATGGACAGGGAGGCCTGGCGTGCTGTAGTCCATGAGTCCATGAGCAACTGAACTGAACTGATCTTTATTTTACAACTGAGATCAAACTCTTTCCCCTCCCTATTTATTAGCCTTTTGTATTTCTTCTTTTATAATTTGCCAGTTCACATTCTTTGTTCATTTTTCTATCAGGTTAGTCATATTTTTTCTTACTGACTTTTGAGAACTCCCTATATAAATTTTTGCTGTTTGCTATAATAGTTTGAGCAGTTTCATTTTCATCTTTCACTTTTCTTAATGGTGTTTGGATACAAGCCTCTTCCATTAATATCTTCATTTATCAATTTCTGCATTTGAATATCACAATTGCTAAGTTTGGGGATATAAATTTAGAGTTAGTCTAGGTGACTTTTAGGGTTCTAGACTTAGAAATATCTGCATTTAAACTAAACTTTGAGAAAATCCTAGAGAAATTGAGGCAATTAACTCTAGGTGTCCTGCTGAATGTAATTCAAAGGATGGTTTATGTTCCATGAGATCTGAAATATGGAGATGTCTTCCTCACTCATCCTGCAGATAGTGTATACTTTGGTATTGAATTTCTAAGTGCTTTCTCCTGGCTCCTGGGAAGGTTAGAACAGTGAGGAGCTAGTTTGTTGGTATTGACTTAGGCTGCAGACTGCTGAAAACCATGAGACAGTATCCAGCCCCCCACCCCACCCCTCCTCACTGTACCAGACTGGCTCCAAATGTACGAGAGGAGAAAAAGCCTTCATTGCCTAATGAATCAGATGGAACCCAAGCATGGGCCATTCATAAGCACCATCAGAAGGTCCATCTTTGGTGAATTTTTCAGATAGAAGGCCCCACTTTGCAGAGCCCTTCAGTCCCAGGTGGCACGTGCATGGCACGTTGCTCAGTCTCATCTGGGCTTTGGTTCCTTTGTGGGTATGGGTTCATGTTGTCAGCATCACTCTGCAAACTCCTTCTGTCTGGGGCTTTCTTAGAAATGCACCCTTTCAAAGATCTGCAAACATCTTGAGTAGGTATCACAGATGTTCTTCCTGATTCTGCATAAGTTGTTTTTGACTGATCTTTGAATGGACCTTCTGACTCATCCTTAGCTGAGGCTGACTTTTGTTTCTGTCCCAACTTGTCATGATTCCATCCCTGTGAGGGACTTATCATGTGAATTCCTCTGCAGATGACCCACTGGGCAGATCTGCCCTCTCTGTTGGCCTCATGGTCCAGCAGAGTCAGATCAGCCATTCTCATGCTGTGATTCGACCATCCATCAAAACCCATATAGATATAAAGTACTTATCTCTGAAGAGTTACCTCTAGAATTATCTTTAAATGTTCCTATCAAAAAGCTAAGAGAAATCCCAGAGATATGAGTATTAAGTAGTAACAATAAATGGGTTAAAATATACAAAATAAATGAAACCTGTAGAGTGCCCAAGACTTACCATGGTAAAAATTTTAAAAAGGACTCCAGGTAGAGATGATGGCATTGGTGGTCCTCTCACCAAGCTTACAAGGGGCTGTTAGAAAGACATTTGTAGCTATAATACTTCAGTCTGTGTTCTTTTGAAGCCCAGGTGGAACCCAGTTGAAGCAAAAGAAGTTCTTGTAGGAAAGGGACGTGTAAAACAGATAGCTTATGTGTCATCACCAGGGACTAGTGAGAAGTTAAGTTGTCTGAATCACTGACCTTCCAGGATAGTCTCCTCTGTTTGCACATTGCACAGTAGAAAGTGTAGGAACCCTCAACAGGCTTTTAACAACTTTATTCTTAAACCATGGGTTCAGACAGTGGCTATTGTGAAGTCACGCTAAGAAATTATCACTTATAGCTATTGTATGAGATAATACAAAGGTGCTCTAGGTGAAGTCACTCAGTCGTGTCTGACTCTTTACAACACCATGGACTGTAACCTACCAGGCTCCTCTGTCCATGGGATCTTCCAGTCAAGAGTACTGGAGTGGGTTGCCATTTCCTTCTCCAGGGATCTTCCCACCCCAGGGATCAAACCCGGGTCTCCTGCATTGTAGGCAGACGCTTTACCATCTGAACCACCAGGTAAGTCTCATGATAATACAGATAAGATATACATATTTAAGGCCCTGTGAGAATGTTTGGATTATTTTAAATATCAGGAAAAGGAAATTAGAGCTTTAACTACAGAGACTAGGCCAATTCTTTTCGTTCATCTTCTGAAATGCTTTCCATATAGCCAGGATTATTGGGTGCACAGAGGAGGCTCCTGCTCTCTACAGGAACAGATTCAGTTAGATCAGGATGGATGGAGATCTCAATCCCCTGGAGGGGAAAGCCAAAGGCAAGCACCTTGCTGGGATGTCCAGGCTGATAACAGTGGCCTTGGCCAAACTCACCAGGCAGTCGTTGAGGTTCCGCCTCAGTGATTCTCCCTGTCAAAGCTTCATGTCCTTTCACGATGACAAGCAAAGAGTAGAATCTTCCCCTGTGTTCACCTGACAGTAACATTGTTACCACTTGGCGATTGGATAGAAGATGGCTGGAGAGACTGTGCCCAGCTCCCCCTTCAGGTCCACTTGCAGGGCCTCAGGTCCATTCCCCACACAGCAGGTTTACTGTCGCCATCATGTCCCAGGGGGAGGTCGGCACTGCTAAGCAGTCTTCCACTCCAAACGGAGGAGAGACACGTGCCTTGGCAGCCGGACGGTGACATTATGTTGGTTGTTCAGCTCTGGTCACCAGTGTATTTTTAATTCTTGAGGGAAGAATGCTGACGGAGACATGAAGTGTCACAGGTGTTAACCTATCCTATAAATTGCCCTATTTTCTCTATGCCTCACATTAGCTGTGATCAGATCTCCACTCACCTCCCTGCCCGGGACACTTGGGGTGACACAGGTAAGCCCGTTCCATGCCTGGAGGAAGCAGACAGGCTGTGTGGCCACTGTGTTTCCTGAGCTCCCTGGCCGACTTGGTGGCAAAGTGCAGAGTGTCCACATCCTTGACTGAAGGTTATGGTTTCCAGAGAGGTCAGGTCTCTCTTTGCTTCAGTGTACCCTTCTCAGCCCCCAAGTCCTTCCACAATCCTCCTTTTGGGGAATGTTTGGGGGTCATTTGAAGAAAGAGGATACTGTAAGGTCACATTTTTCCAAATCTCAGTCCAAACCAACTCTGTCTCACGTGCCTGAAAGACAGAAATCAGGCCATGAGAGAATGGATCTGGGATGTACCACCTGGGTTAACAGAGTTAGTCACGACTAACACACATCCTTCCCAAGTAAAAAGACACCACACTACAGTCCACAGAAAACATCTCCTTGTGAGTGTAAATTATTGTGAAGAATTAAATTATGCTGGAAAAAAGCCTAGTGCTACTTTATCTTGAAGACATTTTCATGTAGGTTAAATGTCAGGCAACAAATCTCAAGTAAAGCTTGATGTAAAATAATATTTGAAGGCTGATCTCTGAGACCAAGGGGAGTGTGACCACAGTTTGTTAATTTTTTGTGCTTTCTTTCAAACCCCATAGGCAACTGTGTCATTGAAAAAAGATCTCGCAGAAGAGCATGACAACAGGTTGGCTGTTCACAGCAGCAAGTCATCTTGCAGTTTGCCATCTACTCCTAGTGACGAAAGTGGAATAAGGAATGAAAAACCCACTCTGTGGCCCAAAGGCGTTACTACAACGGAACAAGGTAGCTATTGTTAAGGGCTTGTCCTCAGCAGAACTGCATTCAGAATCAGTGTACCACCCTCTTTCTCAAAGTGTGCCCATAAAATAAAGCTGCTAAGCAATGCCTGTGATTCAGTATGCGTGATACATTACTCGTTTTATACCACCTTCCACTTCAGGAAAACACCTGAAGTCTGAGAAAAATGGGAAACCTAATTGTAGGTCTTCAGTTCTGCTGAATTTCCAATGAAATTAGTTTTTATAAAGCTGTGAATTATTAACAGAATTAACAGCTGATAGTAGGTACTTTTTTGATCATCCTGCAAAGATGGAGATGATTCCACTAAAATGAATTCCATGAAGTACTGTGAAGTTTTTTGTATCACTTAATAGAATTTACTCATAATTAGTCAATATTCTTTTAAATTATAATACAGCCTTATAAAAGTCTAAACAAATGATTAAGAATCAATGAATTTATGACACCCCCCCAAATTTTATTACCAATTTTTAGTCTCTAGAAATGGTGATTATTTTAGTGTTACTGGTAAGATGTGCCAGGAAACCACTGTCAGCTGTCCGGGACATGAGCTGCCCAGGATGAGGTCAGAAATCCGTGTGCTAGACCTGAGGCCCACGTATGTTAAGCCCCACCCAAATATGATCAATGTCAGGCTAAACTATTTTTTATGAAAGCAGCGTAGAGACACCTTAGCTTTTGAATAGGCTTTCTTCTAGGCACAGTGTATTTCAGATAAGAAACTAACCAAAAAGAGAAGGTAAGGAGCAGTGCAGTTAAAAGGAATGGCAACTAAAAAACCAAACAAAGGCCAGTCCATCAGTATAACCTGGAAATACATTGTTATTATCACTTATTCCATTTTTAGAAGAGGAGAGCAGAGAAGAGAGCACAGAAGAAAGCGTGGCAGCGAGGATGCCCATCACAGGTAAGTTCACGGCTGCATGAGGACCTGGGATTCTACTTTATTCTGTAACCAGAACAGTTCAGGTTAGTGTTTGTGGACTCTGCCAAGAGCAAGCAGATTCAGTGACCCTGTGCTGGAGCAGGAGCTCCAACCTGAGAGTGCGGTGAGCTTAGGTTAACACAAACGGAGGTGGAAAATACTCAGGTCTGCTGAGTCCTTCAGAATTGCTGCACATTTATACTTGTGAGCGTCCCACCCCCATGAGCCTTTCAGTGCCTGCCTCTGTGTATAAAGGCCAGTCTCCATGGGGACACCAGTCATTATATGGCCAACTACAGATGTGTCTGATTTCCTCTATTCTTTCCTGTAATAATTGACTATATCATTATTTAAAAAAAAAAAAAAAAAGGCAGGAAAAATGTGCCAGACAGGAAGCTGCTTGTGTCTCAGTTGCAAAACCCATCTGATCAATTACAAATTTTAGCAGTAAGGTTTCCTTAAGATCTATTAAGGTTTCTGTACATGTATTCGGCTTGTTTAGATGAAATCTGAATGTCATTACTTTTTTTAGTTTTAGAATATCAACAGCAGCAATTAGTATTCTGATCAGAATTCTATTTGTCATACATCTAAATTTACTAGTACCTTATTTTGTAAAGTGGTGTGCTACTTCATTATAAATTCAAAGGTCTGACTTTAAATATTTATACAAGTAAATACACCATTGCACCGAGGTACTGAGGCATGTATCTGCATATGAGTTAGTTTTGTTGTTTATCAGCAAAGAGAACAGTTTCTTTTATGGCAGTACGATTCATGGCCTGATGATGAATTCTGAACCCATGTGTCTGCAATGAACTCCGATGTTGAAAAAGGAGTTTATAGTGGAGCAATTATTGTATATGTTCTGCATCAGATAATATTTCACTCCAAAATACAGAGGTTTTCTTTTCCTTGAAATGTTCCCAGTGATATGTTTATTGGATTTTTATTCTTCATTTTAAGAAAACTCTGATAGAGTTCCCTGTTTGTTTTTTTATTAGTAGAATTAATAAAAGTATAGATGTTCCCAAACTACAGACATCCAGAAGGTCATTTGGGTGCTTTTCTTTTGTATCTGCCTTTGAGTGCAGGATATCTAACGACCTCTGAATTTGCTTCAGTTCGAATCACAAGTTCCTGTTGGGGAACCAGGAAGTCCCCTTGTCTCCTGTTGATCCCTGTCTGCTCAGCACTCTTTGCAGACGCCCCTTGTGGTGAGTCGGTATCCCCGCATTAGTACAGGTGTGATTTTCCCAGAGGACTCTTTAACTGAGGCGAGCTGGCACGCGACATGCCATGTCAGGTGTGCAGTGTGATGAGTCACTGTGCGTAGACACTGCAGGGTGTTGGGCACAGTCAGCCTCACTAGTGTCCGTCGCCACATGTAGTTACAGGTTTTCTTTCTTTTACTGAGAACTTTTCAGGTTTCCTCTCTCAGCAGTGTTTAGGTACACAGTCCTGAGGTGTTAACTATAGTCACCTCGCTGTGCATTCGATCCCTGGGACTTACTGATTTTATAACCAGAAGTCTGCGCCCTTTCACTCCATCACCCGTGTCACTCACCCCCATCCCTGAAACTTCCAGTGTGTCCTCTGTATATCTCAGAATTTCCTAATAAGAGAGGAGATAGTTAAGTATCAGTGTTTCAAATATTTCTTCTCTCCACGTAGAAAGAGGTGGGATGTGCCTCAAAGTAATGCAGGTTATTTGCCATGAAGATTTTTAAAAATTAAATTATAATTCCAACAGTCTGTCATTGATCTGTCAGTAGTTGGCNCCGTGTCACTCACCCCCATCCCTGAAACTTCCAGTGTGTCCTCTGTATATCTCAGAATTTCCTAATAAGATAGTTAAGTATCAGTGTTTCAAGTATTTCTTCTCTCCACGTAGAAAGAGGTGGGATGTGCCTCAAAGTAATACAGGTTATTTGCCATGAAGATTTTTTAAAATTAAATTATAATTCCAACAGTCTGTCATTGATCTGTCAGTAGTTGGCAGCTAAAAAAAAAAGCTTTGTGCCTATTATAGGCCAAAGAAGTAGACATAATGTGAGAAAGCTGTCTGAAGCTTCCTCTTAGTGGGAACCTTGTGGTTCTGCCCCAGCCACCACGCACCCTCCTCGGCACCTCCCCTCACGTGCCTGCCGGAGGCCTTGGGTGCCTCAGCTCTGCTTTGCTGTGGTTGTATCTATCGTTACAGCTGCTTTGATTTCTGAGTTCTTGATCTTGATCTCTTCATTAATGTTTGTGTCTTGCCATGATTATTTGGAGATTTGGCCTTTGGTAAAGTAAGGCATTGGAAGGACTGATAGTGAAGCTGAAGCTCCAGTACTATGGCCACCTGATGCAAAGAGCCAACTCACTGAAAAAGACTGTAGTGCTTAGAAAGATTGAAGGCAAAAGGAGAAGGGGCTGACAGTGGTTGAGATGGTTAGATAACATCGCCGGCACAATGGACATGAACTTAGGCAAACTCCGGGAGATAATCGTGAGGGACAGGGAGGCATGGCGTGCTGCAGTCCACGGAGTCACAAAGAGTCAGACTGAGCAGCAACAAAGTAAGGCAGGTGTATGAATTAAGACAGAATCCTCCCTTTTTGTAATAGTTCTGTTGAGGCTTTCCCATCTGTACAGGCTGCAGTCCTTCTAGAATATTCCAAAGAAGAGGAACATTTTCAAGGCTGCCCTCGGAGGGTTAAGAAAATGTGGTAGTCTTTGGCATCAGCCGTTGCTGTCAGCCAGCTCTTTACTTCCTGCTCTATTTCTTCACCCACTGAGCCTTTGACTTGGGAAAGCAGACCTCCTGCCCAGCCAGATGGTGTGTGAGGTGAGGTCAGGAGTGTGAAGGCACTAAGCCTGTACTGGACACGCAGCCCACGTCAGCTGTGGTTTACATCAGTGATCTTTGTGTGCATCTTATGTTGGTCTTCGGCACTGGCCCCACTGGCCGTAGCATTTTCATCCCTGTACATCTAGTTAAAAGGAACCTCACATGTGAAACCCAAAGGGGAGAAGTGGGAGGGCTGGGGCAGTGCCACAGAGGGAGTAACCCTGAGATGATCCCAGAGGGGCACCAGGCACCTCCGGCCTGGGAGCCTGACAGCAGCTTGCTTTCCTGGAGATAACGGTAGCTACTCGCGACCACCCAGCCCTGTACTGCCACGGGTCCTCATGGACAGCATCTCCCATTTTTGCCAGAAGTTTCCACATCAGAAGGCAAATGAAGATTTGAATCCAAAGGACATTACCTCGTTAGAAAGGAATCTTGAAGAGAGCTTCACGGACTTTGGGAACTTCTCATATTCATGAAGAAACCCTCCAAGAAGAGGCCCAAACGGCAGCTGCAAGGGCTCCCGGCGACCTCGCTGGCAAGGGCCCCATGTCCCCGTGTGGTGTGCGGTGGGTGCCTCGTGGTGGGGGCCAGGCAGCTCCCCTGGGGAGCTAGGAGCTGGTGCAGAGCTGCACCCAGAGAACACAGATCCTCAGCTGCTCGCACAGCACAGGCACCTGCTGAGGACTTGGAAGACACATCCATCCGTGAACCACGAGCAAGAGCGAACCTTTGATCTGTTTGCTAACACAGTCCACCCCTTTCATTAGTTTAGTTGTTCACCTTAAACATTCTAGGTCGAAATCAAAGGTTAAGGGGATTATCTATGAGTGTGCGGGTTTCTGTATACAAGAATAGTATATAATCTGCATATATGTCACACTCTACTTTGGCTGAATCTAGGGACAGCCAGAGACTGGGTCCTCACCCTCCTAAGCCTCCAACATCTCTAACCGTCATAGCAACCCTGCAGGAACACAGACAGTTCTCCAGATGGCCCAGCAAACTTGGAAAGATTGAGAGCCCTTTTCAGGGCCATATAGCCAGAGTGTCAGGTCTTGAATCACACTCAAACTTCAGTATTTAAGCCCAAAAGTCCTTCCATCCCACCAGCCAGCCTCTATTGTTGTATAAGAGAGGCACCTGCCTCAGGGCATCTGGATCAGTTAAATACCAGCTTGTAACTTAACAAAAGATGAGCGCTGAAAAGGATGCTCTTGAGAGCGATGAAGAAGAAAGCCTGAAGAGGTGGGCAACTTGCGAGTATTTCTGAGTGCAGACAGTCCCAGGGTGGCCCTTGTAAAGTGAGGTGAGCCTGTACCCCTAGGTGAGCCTGAGACCACAAGAGGTACAGGACCATCAGGTCAGTATCTCCCTGGAGCACTTAGGCCAGGATTGAAGCCATGTTTGTCTAGATTAAGAAAGTCTTTCTCTGAACCATTCACACCCCCAAAGGGAAGTTTCCCCCATTGGTAATTTTATTGGTATTTATACTCAATTTACCTTGAGAATTTGGTGACTTTTAATGTAGTAAATGATGCAGCTTATGCTAAGTGTCAGAGAAAACAGAGCCCCTGACACAATATCTGGCACACAGTGGGCACTCATTTTGTCAAACAAATGAATGAAAATGAGAGTGTAAAGGAGTTCCCTTAAGCGCTTGTTGATTCAGGCCATCACACCGTCTCTTTCCATCAGTCACTCCACCAGTACTTTTCCCACCCACGTGCCCATCCTGGCAAAACTCATCTCCTTAAGCTCCATGTGAAAAGGGCTCTCAGCTTTTATCTCAAGAGGATTAAGCCTCTAAGAATGTCCATTCAGCCTCTCATTCTTTTGACACCAATTCTCTTGGTCAAGCTGTGTTGAAAGTGGTTGTCTGACAGTGCCATTTCTCACTGATATCCTTTGGCAAGCTGAAATATTCCAGGTCAGACTGTGGTCCTTCCCTTTAGAAGCTCTGTGGGAGGTCAGACGAGGTTTGAAGGGTGCTGTCAGACTCTGGGCAGGGCTTCCCCAAACATTGCTCGAGCTTTACCACAGAGTGGGAGAAGGCTGGAAATGGACGATGGCCACGTCGTCACAGGAAACTGGATCTATCCTGGGAGAGAAAACTGCAGTGATGACAGGACTGCGAAGACGAATGGCAAAGCGCTTGCACTCCGGGGTCTGTCTTGAGTCTGCACCACACCTGTTCTGTCCTGGAGATGCCCAGTCAGGTCCGGATGCTGTGCCTGGGGCAGCCACGAAAGCAGTCTGCTGCTGGGTTGGCCCTGGCCCTGCCTAGGTGGCCCCGTGTCTGTGGTAGGAATCAGGCTGCCACGGCTTCATCCTGGGGCCTGCTGCTCATGAGAGCAGAGAATTCCTCACTCCGGATGCTGCATGCTGGCAGCACCCGTTTACTGTGGCTGTGGAGGAATGGAGGGCACCTTCCAGGAGAGCTCCTAAGTGGATATGTTCCCAAGAATGAACTCAGAAGTGCCTGAGAAATTCTGCTCAGAGGCTGCCCAGCAGAATCCCATGTGGCCCTTTAAAACCGACCCGTGCACCAGCCACATCCTGAACTGGGTACCCCAGCACCTCCAGGTGTGAGCCCAGGCATCAGTCTGTGTATGTAACACACTAGGCAACTCCTCAAGCCTGAGAACCATGGAGCAGGGAGCCTCAGAGCTGAACCCTCCTTGTAGGTTATCCTGTGAACCATACTTCTTTTATGCAAGAGACCCCAGTGGAAAGAGGGGGAGGTCAGGCTCTAGATGCTTTGATGCAGTCAGGGCTCAGGGAGGGTGTGACTTTCCAAAGGCTGCTGTGACAAAGCATCGCAGACTGAGAATCACAGACCTGTTTGTTCTCACAGCTGTGGGTGCTAGAAGTCCAAAATCAAAGTGGCAGCAGTTCCCTGTGAAGGTGCCGGGAGCATCTTTCCAGGTCTGCTGCAGCCTCAGGTCTGTGATAGCATAACCCTAGGAGAAGGCAATGGCACCCCACTCCAGTACTCTTGCCTGGAAAATCCCACAGACAGAAGAGCTTGGTAGGCTGCGGTCCATGGGGTCGCGAAGAGTCAGACACAACTGAGTAGCTTCCCTTTACCTTTTCACTTTCATGCATTGGAGAAAGAAATGGCAACCCACTCCAGTGTTCTTGCCTGGAGAATCCCAGGGACTGGGGAGCCTGGTGGGATGCCGTCTGTGGGGTCACACAGAGTCGGACATAACTGAAGTGACTTAGTAGCAGCAGCAGTCTCTGCCTCCAGCCTCGTGTCGCCACCATCTCTGTGTCTGGGCTTCTGTGTCCTCTTCCAGCAGGATAGCAGTCAGCGGAATCAGTGCCCAGAGTGAATCCAGGATGAGTTCATCTTGAGATACTTCACCGAGTACATCTGCACAGATGCTGTTCACAGAACAGGTCCCATTCTGAGGTAGTGGGTGGACATGAATTTGGGAGAAGCACTGTTCAACCTGGCAGGGGAGGGAAGGGATTTCATCCTAGTTTACGTTATCACCTCTGGTTTATCACCTACGTGATTACTCCTGGCCCAACTCTAGATGATGATAGTGCTGATATTATAATATCTTGGTATTATGATAATAAAGAGTCTTCATTCTGACTCTTCTCATCTTATAAATCACTGAGTGCAAATGACTAAAAATATTGTTTTTAAGGACTATTAATTATGCCAGTAAGATATAACTTCCTGATCAAAATGACTCAAAAGTAAAATATTCCATGACCTCAAGAGTTGAAAATTCACCTCCCGTGACTGAGCAGTATTACATGGCTGGCACTGTGATTGTGAATTATCATGTGAACAGCATCAGCAAAACAGTTTCAGTTTGGTTTTTAAACATTCACTAAAGGTCAGTTACCAGCCTGGCACTTATTTTCAGGTGTAACCATTGAATTGTCCCATAGAAATTCAGGATGTGATGGAAACACCTCTTTTCTGAAGCATCTCCAGGCAACTGGTTGAAAGGAGAAGCTTTTCGCTTCTCTGAGCATCAGCCATCTCGTGCAATAACAGAGAAGAACCCCGGGTTGAGAGGTGCCCTGGCCCAGGACTGCTGGCAACGTGGCAGTCTACATATGACAAGTGGTTTTGGTTATGGAACCAACCTGTGTACCTTACGTTCACATAGACAGGTGGTGTTTTGTTGTTGGTTTTTTTAAAATCCCTAAATATAGATGAGTGTTCTGTATTTTCAGAATTGTGAAAACACCCTTATCCTAATATTTTCTTGTTTTAATTTGAGATTACTGGACAAATGATTTCTGGGTTTTCAGTAATAATATTTACCTTTAGAATTAATTTTAGCATTCCATCCCACAATTTTTATCTTATTTAGCAAAAACAGCTGGGTTTGCTGCATCTAGCGCAATGTGAAGGAAAAGTCGGCCTGGATGCAGAAACACATGAAAAGCAACAGCACTGGGAAACCCAGGGACATAAAATATTTTTTGAATTTAAGTTTAGAATTTCTGCATGCTTCCTGCAGGAATCACAATTATCTTCCCTGGCTCAGAGATGCCCAGTTCTTTCTCAGTTCAAGGTCGCTTTTCTTGCTGCGCTAATAGCATTGTTCACATCTCCTTTTGTTATTCCCTCCCTGGACCCAGCTCTTTCTTCACTAGGGATTTCCTCGAAAGCCAGGACGACCCTCTGCCTTGGAGACACCCCTCAGAGGCTGGGGGACCAAGTGTTTATCTGGCTCTTGTAATGGGTTGTTAAAAGCACTTATTCATCACATATTTTCTTTTTCTTTTTATTTGTAGATTTAAAAGTATTTTAGCAGGTGTACATTTGCATATAAAAGAGAACAAAAGATAAGAAGTTGAGGCCTTTTCTCTCTTCCTCAGTGCCATCTCTCTCCTGCCTCCCTTTATTCAGCACATTTTCATTTTCTTTCTTGGTTCCCATTTTCTAGACACAAAATGAATATCAAAAAGAAAAAAGAAAACAATCTCAGGGATCCTTCACCACTTTGCAAGAAGATAGATGATTGGGTTCAGCCAGCTTGTGTGGCCAAGTAGGGAAAAATAATATTTATCTCATTGTGTCATCAGCCTGGAATTGATAGCCAGGGATAGATATTAACTCCCTGGGCCCCTTGCCTTATTTTCTGTTTTAAGCTGCAATATTTTCTACTTTTGAAACTTTCCGTCTCAACACAACTTTGAGTATGTAAGAGAAGCCTGACTGAGTGACTCAGAGCTGCAAGCTTGTGCATGCATGTATGCTCTTTCTGTGTGCATCCGAGTATCATTGTGTTCTTAGAAATAGTTGTTTTAGATGGGAAGAAGTCTCTCTCGAGTTGGGAGTCACAGGCTACAAAGTGAAGCCTTAAGGGGCCACCCAGTCCTCAAATTTGTAGACTTACAAATTTGTAAGTGCAGTGGTGAAGACTCAGGTCTCAGATCTTTGCACCTTAAAAAGGTGCAAAGGACCCTCATCCCACCTTATTCATAATAGGCCAGCTGGAACCTCCAGCTTTGTTCCCTTCCCTGCGTCTGCTCACTCATTTATTTAATAACTGAATATGTATGGTGGCAGTGTGTACCCGTCAACTGATTGATTCTTTACTGCGTTCTTCCGGAAGAACCTTGACTTGGATTGCCACAAATTCAAGTCTGTATGATGTTGAAATCCTGGCCAAGTCTTCTAGGCTCTTCCAGAAGAGGATCTGAATTGTTTGAGCACCCCTAGCAAAAATTGTCCTCTTGCGTCCAAGGATTCTGAAATCTGGTTTGTTTGATACGGATAGCTCCTTCGAAATCCCCAGGGGACTGCTGCGGCCTCCCTGCTGTTGGGTCCTTCAGCAGGAAAAGCTGGCCCTGACATCCAGCTTGTGTCCCATGGCTGAGGTTTGTCTCTAGAGGTGCTTGTGCCTCATTCAGTGAACACAAGAAACATTCTCCCTGCCCTCTCGTTTCAGAGTTGCAGGTATGTTCTGAGTGTCCTGGGCAGTATTTTAATTTTCTTAGGGCAGAAATTTGGCAAGACTAGGCCCATTTTCTCACCTGGCAGCTGTTGGCTGTGGCCACAAGACAGCTGTCCGCCCCCCGAAGACAGGACGCAAACCCCCTCCTGTCCCCTTGCTGCCCCGCAGCCACAGGACCCAACCTCCCTCCCTGTTGTCTGGCCAGAGTCACATGTGTGGTCCTGCCCGGCCCCTGAGAATCTGCACGTATACCCTGCCTTTCCTCACTGTCTGCGGCAGAACCTGTGATCCGGGTGCTGAATCTCCTGGGCCCTTATTTCTACAGGCTGCATAGCCTTCAGCCTCTCCTGGTCATTTTTTGGTAAACCAACCCTTGATCCTGTTTTTCCTTTCTGGGTCATCTCTCAGTGCTTGCTCTGCTGTTTTGTGCCACTCTTCTGACTAAAGAGTGAGGGGAGAAGGACTGGCGTCCTGAGCTCTGCTCCAGCCCCTCTAGCTGCTTTGGGGGTGCTGGTCCTGCCTCAGTTAGTGTCTGTTCCTCCAGTGAGGGCAACTAATCCATTCACCTTTAAACCTACCTCTGCCCTGAAACCATAACAGAAGCTTTCACCAGAGGTAAGGGCAGGCGATGCCCCCGGAGGCCCTCCGCTAGCTTTGCCAACCCCATATTACTCAGGTCTGGGCCGCCACATCCCAGATAAAAACTGTCCCAGGGGCCACTGGTGTCTCTGCTCCGAGAAGGACCCCAGGAGGTCTAAGGATCAAATGCCAGTGAGGAGCTGGGTTAGGAAGGAGGCAGGCTCAGGCTGAATGGGTGGGAGATGTTAGCTTTCTCCCTCCAAACCACTGTATGTGAACAGCAGACAGCTCAGGGAGACATTCTGGAGTCCTCCACATAGGACAGGCAGCAAGCACCCAAGGGAGGTGTGGGGCGTGTAACCATGGCCCCTGATTTCCGCGCTAAGATGGTTCCTGGACCGAGGCAGCTCACTGCCCACCCCTCCCTCCCAGGCTCAGACGAGCAAGGAGATCCATTCCGTCTCATATTTGGACAGAATGCTTAATCCCCACCCCACCCGCCAGCCTGAAGTCACCTCACAACGAGTAACGTGAAGTTTTGCACAAAAATTCTCTCTGGAAAATAAATAACATGTGTTCCTGATTTCTGAGAAACCTGAGAGCCAGCTCGCTGGCGTGAAATGATTCCCTTCAGATGGTAGACAGACGAGCCCAGCTTCCAGCACCAGCCACCAGGGACCTTTGTTCACCCAGAGGCTGCTCTCTCCTCTTTCTTCCTTTTTCTTTCTTTCTATTAAAAAAAAATTCTTTCCATCTTTGCTCTCTTTTCCTTGCCCAAATAAGTTTAAATGAATGCAAAAATAGTACATGGTCATTAAAGTCTGGACTTGTATCATAAAAGCTGAAAAACTTTTTGGTTGATCTTCACAACAGTATGTTCATCTCATTTACAGTGATTCTTTACCTGTTCAGAATTCAGACACCCCACCTTTGACTTCGTTAACACCTTACCCGCGCCCCATGTTGCCTTGCAGGGACTCTGAAGTGACAAGAATGTTAGAATCAGAGTATTCCGTTGTGCTCCTGTCCAAGTCGCCCTGGGACAGTGGGCCAGGCCACTTCTACATACACACACACACACTTTCCCCCCCTGCATCTGGTGTTTTCTTTAGTAAAGTTTTCAGAATACTAGTTCCAGTGTGCACTGATTTCACAACCCAGCAATGTTTTTATTTTTTTAAAAGTTTCCGTAGAATTTATTATTTTCAAAATAGAATCCCTGATCTGTACTTTTTAAAATTAGATAGCACTTACGACTCCAAAATAGATGCTCATTTTAAATGCTTATTTTTTATCTCGAGTGATTCTGAGTAGGTAAGTTATGTTTTTTCTCCTTTTGGTAGTTTTTAACCAGTAACAAGGGCCTCGTGGTTCAGTTCTTAAACTGAACTAGTAGGAGCAGGAATGCAGCCAATGGCCAACCCCGTAGTTTGTGGCCCTGTGGGGAGCAAGGCCTCGGGGGCCGTTTTGCTGTGTCACTGCTGAAACTCTTAAGTCTCCTTTCTCCACTTCACCCACGAGGCCTTGAGACCTGAGGCAGCGGGAAAGCCTGCATCACTCAGGTCCTTCACAGGACCTCTCTGTAGTGTGCTTTTCCCAGCAGTCTTCCCGACTTAGAGAAGGACCAAAGGGTCTGTGGGTTGTTTCCTGTTTGTCTGTATTTTGTTGACTGTAGTTTTGGTGCTGTATCCAAGAAATCACTGCCAAATCCTGGAGCTCTTCTCCTACCTATTCTTCTCAGAGCTGAATAGTTTTAGGTCTTACATTCAAGTCTTTAATCCTTTCTGAGTTGATTTCTCTGTGTGATGTAAGGTAAGGGTCCAACTTCATTCTCGTGCCTGTGGATGTCCTGTTATCTGCGCCTTTTTCTCACCTGTAGAAACGAAAGCCTACCAGAGGCTGAAGCAATCTGCCCTCCAGGGCAGCGCACACCAGGCCGGAGATGGATTCCAAGAGGCCACAGCCCCCACATCACATCCGCCAGGTGAGCAGAGCGACACTGGGAGCCCCCAGCCACCGCCTGGGCTTGTGCAGGGAGGGGTGTGCCCTCTCTGGAGTTTGCTTTGTAATAGGCTGTCACCATCTTAGGATGAGTCAGGGCTCCGTCCTTAACAGCAGGCGTTTGGAAGCAGCTTCCTTCCAGGATGTGTGCTGCCAACAGCCTATGGACCCTTGGAGTCCGCCTGGCATGTCATGACAGTGCCATCAAAGACACCCCGGACTCCCTCTCTCCTCACGCCTTCCAGTTTGTTAACCAGCATCGAGGCATGTCATCCGGGCTGTCTCCCTTGTCTGAATGTTGGGGGATTTGAGCTCCTTTAAGTAAAAAGACTGAATCCCAATAAAAGCTCAATTTTTAAGCTTACATGTAGTTCCTTCAATCCAGGATTTTTGTTTTAATTGTAGTCTTCCTTAGTTTTCTTGAAGGGAAAGACTACCCACTCCAGTATCCTGGCCTGGAGAATTCCATGGACTGTATAGTCCTTGGGGTTGCAAAAAGTCGGACACAACTGAGCGACTTTCTCTCTCACTTAATTTTCTTACATGTTGTTACTGTATTTTTTATTATTTTTCAGTGGTTTCTACTTTATTACATTTTATTTTGTAATATAAGTCACTTCAGCTCCTATTGTGAAGGTAATGGATTAATAACAGAAGGAAGTGTACTTTAACGACTTTCTAATTTTTTGGTGTAGGGGTGGGTATGTGCTGCATGGCTCATGGGATCTTAGTTCCCCAACCAGGGATCAAACCCGGGCCCTTGGTAGTGAAAGCACTGGGTCCTAACCACTGAACTGTCAGGGAATTCCCTCTAATTTTTATATAAACCAGCACGCTGGAACGTCACCTGTAAGAATGATTTCTTAGCACCACATAATGCCCAGTCCATGTTCAAATTTCCCGATTGTCCCAAGGATGTCTTTATCAAACAGACATTTGGGGGGGATTGTCAGACACGGTCCCAGGCAGTGCTGGGCCTGCGCGCCGATCTCAGAGCCACCCCAGATTGAATCGTGGACGTGTCACGTGTTGGTCAGTGCACCTGTCTCTACGAGAAGCCACTTGGTTCTCGTGTCTGAAAAGACCCGGTTCATTTAAGCAGGTGCAGACCATCTAGGGGCTGAACATGGACACTTTGTTAAGAGAACCGCTTTGCCTCAGAGGTTACGAGGAGACACACAGGTTACAGGTTAGGAAAACAGCACACACCTTTTGAGGAGGTGCTTGTGCACCCTGTAGCCATGATCTTAGGTGACTGCCAGACTCAGACTGGTAGCAGAAGCATCCAAGACTGAGGGTGCCCAGGAGGCAGAGGTCAGGGATCACCCCAGTCAGCTCCAGGGGAAGGGCTGGACAGTATGTGTTCCCCATCAGCCTTTCCAGGCTAGGTAAGGAGTGGCCTCAGTGGTTCTCAGTGGAGGTTTATTCTCCTCTAGTGAAGGGTCTGGCAGAAGGGCTTAAAGGTAGGTGGGCAGGCGCTGTCATCTGGAATACCAGTTGCATGAGGCTGGTTCCCAGCTATCGCTCTCAGTGATCTGTCGCTGCCCAAGTGTTACAACAACACGAATCGTCCAGAGGTTAGGGCCACCGTGGAGACTCTGCTCGCATGTGCCTCGTGGCCATTTCAAATGGTGCTGTTTGAGTGACTTCCCTTTCTACTCACTCTTTGTCAGTATCACAGGAAACCACCTGCGATAGATTATCAGAGGAACTCCTTCCCTGTCATTCCCCGCCTTGCCTCCTATGAACAGCCCTTTCTCTGTTGACGCTCACTCTCCATGTTTGTGCTTGCTCCTCTCAGGTTTGAAAACCGGCAGTGGGACATTCAAGACAAAGACAGCTTACAAAATCGCTTCGGAAGCGAGTTTTTCATCCAACAAAGGGAGTCCTTTGTCAAGGTAAAGTCCTGGAGCCTTTCTGAATCGTGCCAACAAGACGAGAACTGTCACTCTGCCCAGGGTGAAACTCTTGCTGCACATGATTTTGTTGGGTGACTTGATGGAACATTATGTTTGGGTTTTGTTTATCTGAAGTGACAGTTGAAACTTCAGTCTACCTTTGAAAATATTTGCCCCAGAGCCAAGTATTGTTTTGCAGCTGTTGTTGCCTTGGTTTAAGACTCCATTGACACCTCAGTGAACCACAAATTAGCGTCTACAGCTGCTCGCAGTAGGGCTGCTTAGAAACCACACAATGGAGGGTGTCGGGAGAGGGCAGAGAGAGAACGCAGGGCCTTAAAAGAAATAAAGTGCCCTATTTCTTCTTTCAGAGACAGCGGGTATATATACAAGCAATTGCTGGATATTTATTTTTGTATTCCTCTTTTTTTTAACCAAGTATTTGGGCTGGACTGTTATTTCCTTTTCTCGTATTTTCTTGCTTATTTTCAAACGTGAAAATTTATCTTTTCACATTTTTAAAAATGTAGTTTAAAACTGTAAGTTTTTGGAGCAGTGATAAGCGAGTTGTGTGCTAGATTTGCAATCATATAAAATACTGATTGTGCAGTGGCATTGACTCACTGGGGAGAAGTTCATGGGTGGGAGTAGAAGCAGTTGTCTGATGACATGCCTACCTTTTTGCTTTGAGCTAAATATCGTTTAAAACAACACACAATTGCCTTTGCAACAACATTTCCCCTTAAAAGATGTCCTATAGATGATTACGTTACATTTGAAATAATTACTTGCCCTAGTGAAATTTTAAAACAGAAACTTTACATTTCTGATGTTCCATAAGATTAACTTCACTTGTTTAGAAATGTAGTATTTTTACAGTGAAAAAAAAATTCATTTATGTTTTGAAAACTCTACAGTATTTTTAGGACCTGGAATATATTTAAATGAGGTTGATTTTCTGAAATTAAGTTCTTGATTTTAGAAACTTGGTATGTTCAATTTTAGGGACTCACTCTTCATTTTAAAAAACTATTATTTTTAATACCTGCATTTTTATCTATGTTTTTGAAGTAAGTGAGAGATAAATTATGGGATAAGAAGAGTTTTAAAGTATATTTTTATGATTTTACTGTAAATTCAAGTTCTAGGTCTCCTGAAAGGAATTTTAAAAGATAATAAATTCTACAGGCAGTTTTTAGGGTTTAATGTCACCATTTGGCTTAGTAATACATCCCTTTAGTTTTTAAAGATTGTTGGAAGTGTTTGTTTTAGAGGTCCTAAAAAAAAAGTCTTCTTAAATTTTTCTTATATATTCCCCACTTTGGGCAATGTTTAAACACATTCAGAAAGCAGTCAGATTCTGTAGAACATTTTCTCAGTCTGATCATTTGACATTTCATAGCTCGCATCAGTATTTCATTATAAAGTCAAACTTCTCTTCCCTTCAGTTTGAGGCAGGGGCCTTTTGTTATTACTGTCATTTCTGCATGAAATTTATTTCCTAAGTTACAAGTAATCACATCATCCCCTTTAAGAGGAAAAAACGAAAAAGAGCCCTTCAAGGAACCCTTGGTTCTCCACACTTGATGATAATCCAGTGATGAAAGTTCTGGGCTTGAAGCATGTGGGCTCGGCTCGCTGTTTGTCGTGGTTGGTTTCTTGTGCTGGGTTTGGTGTTCATATGCCTCCCCAGGCTCACTCTTTGTGCCTGGACTCACTGAAATTTCTTAGAGGCTTACATTTAAGGACCCCACTTACTGCAGTCATTCCTCGTGCTTTATTGCTTTTACAAGTGGTCTCGAAACCCAGTACTCGAGAATAAACATAACAGCGCAGTGCTGCTGTAGCACTTTTAAAAATTCTTCTTTGCTCTATTTTGTCAGTGAGCTGATGAGCAACCTCAAAAAAAAAAAAAAAAAAAAAAGACGCTGCTGGACCTTTAAAAAAAAAAAAAGGCTTCCTCTGATGTCCTAGAGACAATAATTATGATGTGCTAGTTAAGCCCAAACTACAGCTGAGGGATTTTACTTTAAAGCAGCGGCTTGGGCGCAAAAATGCATTTATAGCTCTTTGTCTGCACCTCATTATGTGTGGGCCTGATTCATTAAGTAATTGGTTTGCAGTTGTTTACATGAGTATTAAGGCCTTCCTTTCAGCCGCCTTTGAGAGATACATTGTGCAAATGTTGCCTGTGATGAATGCAGAATGAGGGCCGGAGGGTCCGTCCTATTGGCTAAACAGTGCGCTCTGTTGAAAAGCCAGAGAAAGGGATTGGGCGCTGCTTTGCATAGCAATGACTTTCTTAATAAGCGTTACAGATTAATACACACCAGCTATAAAAGATGCAAAGAGATACTCTTAGCACATTTATCCCTGCTCATTTCATTGTGATGGTGGTGGGGTCCCTGTGCTTTCATATTCCGTTTTCCCGAGCCACGGCTTCAGTGCCTGAGAGTAATAGAATCCGATGTTTATTGTATTATAAATCACGGGCAAGTAGGCAGATCGGCAACAGTTTATTATTAAAGATTCTTTCAGTGTAAATCTTTTCTCCCATTGTATTTGCCTGAGCAAAATCATTTTGTGGTTGAGTGGGGATGAAAGGCATAATGTACGAAGGAGTGAGTCCTAATAGGAAGCTGTTCTCCGAGTAAAGACCACTTGTCCCCTTTTGTTCAGGGGTGCATGCCGGAGCTTCCTCTCCTCCGCAAACATTGTCTCGCCCCACCTTCCCCAGGAAGCCGTTTCCACTCTCCCGGATCCATGTATTCAACCGAAGAGAGTATTTTAACCGCCTACCACGTTAACTGCAGTTTACTGCCTAGATCGAGATAACCTTTACCGAAAGAAAAGGAAGTGTGCTTGTAACATAATTGCCTGGGGAAAAGGTAGCAGAAGTCACCCGGCCGCCCCACCCTGGCAGGGCCCGCTGTGGGTGGTTTTCAGGGCCAGCCCTGCGGCTCCGGGAGCGGCCGGTGGAGGGCGCCAGGCAGCAGCCGTGCTCCAGTGGGGCCATCCTGGCTCTGCTTGCCTGGCCCTAGGGCCACTTCCCCTGGGATGATCTGAAGATCACAAGGAACCCGTAGTCCAGAGAAATAAACACTAGGTTTTCCTGGATGGCCTTGAGGTTCTAGGGTAAAAGCCCCGTGTCTCTGGCTTGGCAAATCTACATTCTCCTTAAATTCTGCCAAAGTAGCAGCTTCCTAAAGATTCCACATGTTTCTCGTCATCAGCCCGCCTACTTTACCCCCACCCCCACCCCACCTTGGCCTGAAAGAACAGTCTGCTTGATTGGCTGAAGGGAAGGAGTAAGGAAATTGACCCCTAAAAATGGCATCTCCTGCAGGGCCCCTGGTTAACCATCAGGGGGCGCTCAGACTTTGTCTAATTAAAGCTCTCCGCCTTCAGTAGACCTCGAAAATTTAAAATCAAGGATTCACAGTGGTTTGTTGGCATGCTGATTGGGATTTTTTTTTTCTTTGTTTCTGAATTGTCTTGTTGCCTTATATTTTTCCAGAAATATGTCTGGAGGAAAATTCTAGCTGAAGACGCTATGTGAGACATTTTAATACTGATTTTAGCCACCAGTCAAGATCATTAGAAATTACAGAATTCAGAGTCTAGAGACCACGTCTTCTCATAAGTCAGTTATTCTTTGCTGGCTTTTGATCAGACCCTAGAACTGCAAGGACTCTTCCCACGGGGGGGCCCTTCCTCATCGTCCCCAGGACCAGAGGCCAAGTTCTTGGCAGGACCCTCGAAGTCTCACTGCCACACTTGATGGACGTGGCCTCAAAGCCACAGTAACTTGGGTATGTTTGTTAATGGGCTATACATACATCTTTCTTTCAAAAATATGATACTGACCATGAGGTTAAGAGTCAGTGTGTTACTAATATTAGAACCTCCCCAGCTCTGAGGAGCTCCTGGGGCCTGCACCACCCCCACTCTGCCCCCACCNGAAGGAAAAGGGGATGACAGAGAATGAGATGGCTGGATGGCATCACTAACTCGATGGACGTGAGTTTGAGTGAACTCCGGGAGTTGGTGATGGACAGGGAGGCTTGGCGTGCTGCGATTCATGGGGTCACAAAGAGTCGGACACGACTGAGTGACTGAACTGACTAACTGAACTGTGATTTTTGAGGCTCACCTATTCCTTCTGCATGTACTGCTAAGCACCTGCTAAGGGCAGGACACTGGGTACCCGGGGACCGAAACAGGTATAGTGGATGTTCTCATGGAGCTGACAGCCTAAGGGCAGCCACATGTCAGTGTGTAATAGAAATGGCTGTGAAAGAGCAAATTTGATGAAGACTTGGAGATGGAGGATGGGGTGGAGGGGATAGGGAGGCTGTAGCAGGAAGCCCAATGAAGTCTAGGCATCAACCTTGGAGGCGCTGTTCAGGCTTCTTTTGCCAAAAGCAATGGGAAGGCATTGAAGAATTTTCATTTTCAGCAGGGAGGCAGAGTAATCAGAGTTGTGTTTCAAAAGCTCACTCTTACTGCCAAGTGGAAAGTGGGCTGGAGGGAACAAGGTGGATGTGGTGTCAGCAGTTAGGGGGCTGTTAAGAGGCAGGTAGAGATGCTACTTTGGCCTACCAAGTAGTAGCGGTGCCAGTGGATAGGGGACGAGTGAGGACTTGGGAAGTACAGGGAGGTAAGCTTGGTAGGACCTAGTGACTGATTGGGTATGGGAGAGCAGAGGAGTTGCGAACGGTTGGGAGGGAATTGAGGCTTGGGGTGCCGTTGGCCAAGACAGGACAAGGGCCCAGGTTTGGTGAAGAAGCATGAGTTTGGTTGTGGGTGGACATGCTGGCTGGCGTGCTGGCCATGAGATGCTTCGGAGGCAGCCAAGTTGAGGCAGCCGGTGAGCTCTGGACATGTGTGTGGAGCTCAGAGCAGGGGCCAGGCGGTAAGGACCTGGTGTGTGCTTACCTACCTCTGTGCCCTTGCCCTGGCCTGGAAATCCCTTCCAGCTGCCACAGTAGGGTCCAGGGGGCGCCTTGCTTCCTTGGGATCTTACAGCCACACCACCACTACCCCATCATCCACCTGTTCTCTTAGTCTTCCCTGTGGTGCTCCTGCCAGCCCCCTGCCAGCCAGGTGGCTCTAATTATTTGAATATCAACTGGCAAATTAGCTTCTCTCTGCCCTTTATAGCATTGTTATATCTGCTGACCCCTGCCCCAGAGATAGCCCCGTGTCCTCGTGAAGTGGATAAATAGTAGACACAACCCACAACAATATTTTTTTTGGATCTGTCTTCTAAAGGAAATAAAAGCAAAAATAAATGGAGCCTAAAAAAATTAATAGGACTTAATTATACTTAAAAACTTTTGCACAGGAGAGGAAACCATTGACAAACTGAAAGACAGCCTACAGACTAGGTGGAAATATTTGCTAATGATATGACTGATAAGGGGTTAATATCAAAAATAAATAAAGAGCTCATACAACTAAATATCAAAAAAAAAAAAAAACCCAACAATCAAAAAATGGGCATAAGACCCAAATAGACATTTTTTTTCAGGGACATGGAGATGACCAACAAGAACAGAGAAAGATGCTTCAAATTGCTGATTGCTAGAGAAATACAGATCAAAACCACAATGAGGTCAGAATGGCCATCTTTATAAAAGACCACAAATAACAAATATTTGTGAGACTGTAGAAAAGAGGTAACACTTCATACATTGGTGGGAATGTAAATTGGTGCAGCCACTGTAGAAAACAGTATGGAGGGAGGTTTCTCAAAAAAACTAAAAATAGAGCTATCATATAACCCAGCAATTCCACTCTTGGGTATATATCTGAAAGAAATGAAAATCCTATTTGAAATGATATATTCACCCTGATGTTGCCAAGAGATGGAAGCAACCTAAGGGCCCACCAGCAGATGAGTGGATAAAGAAGATGTGGTCCATATGTACAATGAAACACTGCTCAGCCACAAAAAGGATGAAATTTTGTCATTTACAACACCACCGGTGGACTTGAAGGATTTTACACTAAGAGAAGTAAGTCAAAGAAAGACAAATACTGGATGATATCCCTAATGTAGAATCTAAAAAAGAACTACAATAAGCCAGTGCGTGTAATAAAAAACAGGCTCAGAGACACGGAGAATGCTCTCAAGGACCTACTGGAGAGCGCAGGGAGCGCCACTCGGTAGTCTGTTAATGGCCTGTGTGGGAGAAGAAGCTTCAGAAGAGTGCTGAGGAGTTTCCCTGGAGGTCCAATAGGTGAGACTCTGTGCTTCCAGTGCCAGGAGCCCAGGTTTAACCCCTGGCCAGGGAACTAGATCCCACATACCTCAACTACGAGTCCACGTGCCGCAACTAAGGATCACGTACCACAGCAAAGACCGAAGATCTCACGTGCTGCCAGTAAGACCCAGCACAGCCAAAAAATATATATTTTTAAATAAAAAGAGTGGAGGTATGTGTGTAACTGATTCACTTTGCTATACAACAGAAACTAATACAATGTTCTAAATCAACTATTCTCCGATAAAAATTTTTCAAGATACAGTGAACAAACTAGTGGTTACCAGTAGGATGGGCTAGGGGAGGGGATTAAGAGGTACGGGTTTTATTGTACAACACAGGGAATATAGCCAACGTTTTATAATAACTATAAATGGAATATAACCTTTCGAAGTTGTGAATCACTCTGTTGTATACATGTAACATATAATACTATACATTAGCTATATCTCAAAACAAAGAAACAGGTACCAAGTTTAAAGGGAACATTTACAGATGTTGAGCCTAGAAAATTATGCCTTCATGGAGCTTCTTTTCTAGGAAAAAAAATGTAAATTATGGCAGCTGTAGCAAAAGGCAGATTTTTCAAGTGCTAGGTTGGCCCAAAGAAACAGAGGTGAGTCCCCAGGGTTTCCAGAGTCGCTGCTGCATGGTGGTCCTCGTCCTTTCTCAGCCCTCTTCCCAGCTAAAGGCCAGAATCTGCCTTCATGGAAGAATCGCCAAATGTAAACTCGAGTGAACACTTCAACAGAAACATGAGAAAAACATCAAATGTCAAGCCATATCAAGCGACTGTTTCTTTTTTAATATCCCCTTGACCTTTTACTACAAACCTTAAAGAATTTAAGTGTAATTAAAAGCTTGGATGGGCTTCCCTGGTGGCTCAGAGGTTAAAGCGTCTGCCTCCGATGCAGGAGACCCGGGTTCGATCCCTGGGTCGGGAAGATCCCCTGGAGAAGGAAATGGTAACCCACTCCAGTATTCTTGCCTGGAGAATCCCATGGACAGAGAAGCCTGGTAGGCTACAGTCCACGGGGTCGCAAAGAGTCAGACACGACTGAGCGACTTCACTTCAAAAGCTTGGATGGTGCTCCCAGAGATGACTCTCACATGGCATGACAATTGGGAAAGGTGAGAGAAGGTGGTGGAGGTAGGCACCACCTCTTACAGAGCCACCTTCTCGGGCCAACAGCTTCAGTAAGCATGTCTCCTAGCATCGGATGTGTCCTTGGACCCTCACATTTTCACAAATGTGACACACGGAAACCTGAACACAGGTGACAGGACACGTGAGTTTTTCTCTACCCGGAATCAGTGTCCTTAATTAAGCACACAGAGTTTATTGTGAACTCCTTGTTAAACGGTTGAGTGTTGGTATCACTGGCTTGATGGAGGTAAGTTTTGTAACCTCCTGGCTTACTTCTTGCTGCTCCTGGGTCATCTATTTCCAGCTGGGCTGGCAGTGATGAGTTGTGCCCGCTTCTGTGCCCCCAGGGCCTGCCTCCTGCCTCCCACCCCGAAGCCTTCCCTGCGAGCGGGAGACCAAGGCTCCTGGGACCCTTCCACCAGAGAGCATCAGTAGGTGCCTCTGGGCCAAGGGTACACCGACATTTGCTTTCTGCTTTTCAAACTCGGGGAGTAAGCATAAACTTTCTGGCCTTCCAGTGAGTAACAAGTGCCTCTTTCCTCACTTACTCCTTGTAAAACTATTAGTCTGTCTTCTTTTCAAAATTTAGGTTCTATTTCTTCATTTTACAGGCATGAAAATGAAGGGAAGCTAACTACCAATTTGAAGTCTAAAGGTAAGAGAAACAGTTGGAGACCAGACTGTCATTTTGTGTTTTAAGGAAAAGGGTGGTTTGTGATGTGTGGTGTCATCTGCACCTTTAAGGGAGATATGAGGCGGGAGGTGGAGAGCCTGCCCGTGCTCACGGGCCCGAAGGTCTCCCTGGAAGGACCCAGGGCTTCTGCTGAGAACAGGAGGCTTCTCCCCGGGAAGGACCCGGAGGCTCCTCCTGTGGCCAGGGGCCACAGCATTTTAACTTGCAGGTATGAGTTTGCCAGGGATCCTGGCCTGTGCTCTACGTGCCCCACATGGGGTCCCCAGGAAGCGCTTTGCGGGCTGGGTTGGTGAAGTCGAGCTAATCAAACTGTAGAGATGCTGAGCTGCTCTCTGGTTTTCTCTTCCAGCCTTCTGGAGTGAGTCTGATGAGAGTAACTCAGAAATCGAAGCTGCTTTACGTCCCAGGATGCCATAACACGTCCACCAATGATTTTGATGATTTTTATGACTTATAAGCTGTAATATCTGTTAGAAATAAAGTCTTCAAACAAGCTAAGTCCCTGTGTTCAGATGTAATGTCCAAAATCAATGTGCCCTTTTAAGTTTTCTAGTTGTTTAACATGAAAAGTTGGTCCCTAAAATTGTTAGGGACCATACTGTTATTCCAGTGAAATTTCATGATGTAAATATAAAATGGCATATTTGTTTTAAAGCCTTATCAAAAAGCACAGTGATGAATACAGTGCCCATCAAAACCCAGTTGGTTTCTTTGGAGAAGTTGACAGGCTAATTCTAAAATTCATAACAAAATTCAGGGGACCCAAAATAACCAAATCAGTCTTGAGAAAGTTGGAGGATTCACGCTTTGCAATTTTGAAACTTACTGAAATGCTGCAGTAAGTGAAGATAGGGTAAGTAAAGATGGTATAGTAGCTCAGATGGTAAAACATCTGCCTGCAATGCAGGAGATCTGGGTTGGATCCCTTGGTCAGGGAAATCCCCTGGAGAAGGGCATGGCAACCCACTCCAGTATTCTTGCCTGGAGAATTCCATGGACAGAGGAGCCTAGTGGGCTACAGTCCTTGGGGACAGGCTACAGTCCAAGAGTCAGACACGGCTGAGCGACTTAACACACAGACAATTAAGACAGTGTGGTACTGCATGAAATATTGATTTAAATATAATCTAGAATTGATGGTCTAGAAATAAACTGTCAAATTTATGATCAATTGATTTTCAGTAATGATGCCAAGACCATTCAGTGGGGAAAGAACTGGTATTTTCAACAAATGATGCTGAGACAACTGGACAGTCTGATGTGAAGGGATGAAGTTGGACCTCTACCTCACACTGTGTACAAACAGTAACCCAAAATGGGTCAAAGACCCCATGTAAGAGCTGAACTATCAGATTCTGAAAAGGAAACATGGGTAAACCCTTGTGACTTGAATTAGGCAAGATACCAAAAGCACTAACAACAGAGAAAAATACAGTCAAGATCATAAAAACGAACATAGAAACGGTCACAGATCGGAGGAGACAAAGGAGATATGACATCTCGGTGAAATGTGGGACCCTGGGTTGGATCCTTGAACAAAAAGAGTGGACATTAATGGAAAATTTGGTGAAATCCAAATCAAGTCTGGAGTTTAGTTGATAAGGGATTCCCTGGTGGCTCAATCAATAAAGAGTCTGCCTGCAATGCAGGAGACCCATGTTTGATCTCTGGGTTGGGAAGATCCCCTGGAGAAGGATATGGCAACCCACTCCAATATTCTTGCCTGGAAAATCCCATGGGAGGAGGAGTCTGGCAGGGTACAGTCCATGATGTCGCAAAGAGTCGGACACGATTCAGCAGCTTCACAGCACAGCTTAGCTGATAGTGATGCATGGTGTTGGTTTCTTAATTCTGACAAATGCACCACAGAAACGTGAGATTGGGGGCTTCCATGGTGGTCCAGTGGCTGAGAATCCAAGCCCCCAAAACAGGGAGTCCAGGTTCCATCCGTGGTCAGAAAACTAGCCCACATGCCACAACTAAGCCCCGGGGCAGCCAAATAAATAATGTTTTTTTAAATGTGGGATTAGAGGAATGTACCACTAGAGGAACTGAACCTGAGTGAAAGGTACATAAGAACTCTGTGATCTTTGCAGCTTCTCTAAAAATCTAAAATTAGTCTACATACACACAAGTCCAGTGGTCAACACTACTGACGTTTAGGTGATTGCTTCCAGAGTTTTTCTATGCATGTAAACCCTTTAAAAACTCTCATAAACACTTTTCATTTTAATTCTAGATTTTACCAAGTTTAAACAGCTTATACCAACTAAGAAAATAAAACAAGCCCTTCAGCCAGGACGCTTCCTGAATATTGTCAGGCATGCTGATGGAACATACAGAGTCCTGCCTCTGAATACCTTCTATTAGAGGCCACACATGTGAGCACTGATGCTGGTCCAGAGCCAAGCCTCAGTTGGTGCTGGACTTCAACATGAGTGTATCTTACATTCAGTGGTGGTACGGAAGGCCTGGGGCCCAATACCATTATCAGACAGAATTTTCCATCGAAAATTAATGCATTTTGTTTTCTTTTCAGTTACTTTCTATTTATCTCCAGTGACCCTGGTTTAAAAAGAAGCGGTATAAATTTCCCTTCTCAAATACTCTTTAGGGGAAAGAAGATAATTGACTTTTGAAAATATACGAAAAGGGGGAGCTTTGGTCACCAACAACCTGCTGACCTATTTTGGGGTCTCTGCCAGGGTTAAGCTCCCAGGGAGGTCGTGCACTGGGCCCACAGCTTGTCTTGCTTCCCACGTAGGAGCAGAATCACAGCCTAAGTTAACCTGTGTTTTTCTTTTGCTCTCAAACAACTACCGCACTCAGAAGACTGGCTCCAGGTGTTGGCGTTCTTTTCCCCTACATCAACCCATGCTGACACTGGCTGAAGGTCCTACAATTCCGTACCATTCTGATAGTAGCTGGAGTTAGTGCAGACCCCACAGTTTCCTGGCTCAGTCCCACAAGGCCACCCCTGCTTCAGACGCCAGTTAGAGGTTGTAGGGCCCCAGATTCTCAAGATCTCCATCTGATTGCTCTGTAAATTGAGGTCTCCACAACTTGAGTCTAATAATCCGTCAGAATGGCTCATAGGACCTAGTGAAACCCTTCCTTACATTTACCAGTTTATCATGAAATATGATAAAGTACAGCTGAGACCATCCAGGTGCAAAGATGCGTAGGGTGGGATCTGGGGAAAGGCATGGAGCTCCCATGTCCCCACTGGGTGCAGTTCCCTCACGGCACTGGCACATGCTGAGCAGCCCAGAAGCACTGTGAATCTTTGGTGATTTTATGGCAGCCTCATCACGTAGGCATGATTGATTATTAACTCCACTTCCAACAACCTGAATGTCCATTGACAGATGAACGGATGAAGAAGATGTGGTACATATATACAATAGAATACTACTTGGCCATTAAAAAGAACGAAGTAGAGTCATTTGCAGCAACATGGATGGACCTAAGATTGTCATACTAAGTGAAGTAAGTCAGAGAGAAACAAAGACCATATCACTTACCTGTGGAATCTAAAATACGACACAAATCAACCCGCCTATGAAACAGACTCAGACATAGAGAAGAGACTTGTGGTTGCCAAGGGGGAGGGGCTTGGGAGAGGCATGGAGTGGGAGGCTGGGATTAGCAGATGCAAGCTATTATACAGAGAATGGATAAGCAACAGGGTCTACTGTAGAGCACAGGGAGCTATATTCAATATCCTGTGATAAACCATAATGGAAAAGGATACAAAAAAGAATGTATGTATAACTGAATCACTTTGCTGTACAGGAGAAACACAACATTGTAAATCAGTTATACTTGAATTTAAAAAATGACACACCTCTAGCCCCCTTGCACTCTCCAAGGAAGGGGAGCCTGGAGCTGATAGTTTCAAGCTTCTAATCGTGGCTCTGTGTCTTCAGCATCCAGCTCCCTCTCCCGCAGCTCTCCAGGAACCCCCACCCCCACCCCAGAGCCACCTCATTAGGAAAAAAAAAAAAAACAACAACACTTTGCCCAGGAAATTCCAGGGGTTTTAGGAGATCTGTGTCAGAAACCAGGGGCAGAGATCAATACATATTTCACAATCTCTTTATTTCACACTAGTCAAAGAATCAAACTTTGTGAGCTTGGTCAATATGATGAAATCAATCCTTGGAGCCCACAGTGTTGAGAATTCAACTCTAGATCTGGGGTGACCACCCTCCCATTTCTACCAAGTGAAGTTCGGATCCAGCTTGATCAAGCTGTGTATCCTGACACTTCCTGTGTGTCAGGCTCTGGGGGGCTAGACTGGGAGTACAGCGCTAGATCTGATATAGTCACTGACCTCAGGCACCCTCACTCCAACAAGGGTGAGAAAGCCTGAAGCTCAGCACATTGTGTACAGCCCCTTCGGTAGACGTCTTTGTTCCTGAAGCTCTGAGGAGCGAGAACACTATTCCTCCTGCGGCTGAGTTGGGGAACTTTCACATGGGAGGTGACATTAGCACAGGACAGGGGGCACCTGGAGGAACAAGAACACTCCAGGCAGAGAAATGACCCCAGCAAGGCCCCAGAGGCATAAGAGAGCTGGTGCAAATGAAACCATGCTCACGTGAGACCAGTGCAGGACACGTGCAGCAAGGCTGAGGGCAGAGGGGCGCCCGGGAGGAAGAGGGGCTACAGACTGGGAGCAAAGCAGGAGGCTGCAAAGTGTGGGTGATCGATGCCAAGTTTGTCTCCAAAGAAGATGCAGATGCTGGAGAAGAGCATTAGAACCAGTGAGAGTTTTGATATAAAAGCAATTCCAACAATCAACAGTATAGGGACTTTTCTGGTGGTCCACTGGTAAAGAATCTGCCTTGCAATACAAGGGACATGAGTTCGATTACTGGTCAGGGAACTATGATCCCACATGGTGAGGAGCAACTGAACCGATGTGCCACAATGAAAGATCCTGCATGACTCAATGAAAATGCTGTTTAGTGACTGAGACTCAATACAGCCAAATAAATATTTTTTAAAGGTTAAAAAAAATTCAACAGTGTAGTGATACACCCAGAAAGCTAGTTTGAAAATATTTTTTAAAGATGCCATTTACAGTAATCAAAAATTACATGTGAAAAATCTTAAAGTTTGTAAGCCATCAGTGAAAAATGAAATTTTAAACATCTATTGACAGTAGAGAACTACACATTTATGGATGAGAAGATTCTATTTTCAAAAGCACAAGTTCTGTCCAGATTAATCCCAAAAGTCAATGCCATTTCAATCAAAATCCCAACAGGTCATTTCCAAGAAGTTGACAAGCTGGTCATTAAGCTTGGAAGGAATTTAAAGGTTCAAAATGGCCAAACAGTTCTGCATAATAAAGAGATCTTACCATAGCAAACATCAAGATTTATTATCAAGATCATCATTAGGTCTGTGTTCCAGGCTCAGGCTGGAAACTTGGAGCAGAAAAGTGCTCAGTCACTCAGCTGTGGCCACTCTTTTTGCAACCCCATGGACTGTAGCCCCCCAGACTCCTCTGTCCGTGGAATTCTCCAGATAGGAATACTGGAATGGGTTGCCATAGAGGCCCCAGAAAAAAACCCAGGCATGAGATCTGGGTACAGACAGATGTTTGAGAAATCAATGAGGTGGTGACAGACTTTTCAGTGAATGGTGCTGGATTACCAGTTGATAATCCACTTGGCAAAACACAAAATTGTGTTATGTGGCAATCATAAAGTATTTATTTTGCTTCAATTATCTCTCAGCGGATAGCAGCATCTGTAGTGACCCTTCAGTTTCTGAAGGGAGCAGCCCTCTCCTTGAGCCTCAACCTCCCCCAGCTCAGGACGTGGCCTTGCCCCTGTTCAGCAAAGACTGAGGTCGAAGGGTCTGGCCGTCCTTCCACTGGCATCTCTTAATACCTGGCATCTTCTATCCTTCCCTCACTGCCTTATTTCTCCCCTACCATTCATTCATTCATTCTCTCATTTATTCATTTACGCATTCAGGGTACATTTGACACCATTTTCCTTAGTACATTTTTTCTATTTTTTTAGCTTCCTAAATGTACATAAGATTTGCTGTCTTAACCATGTTTTAAATGTACAGTTCGTTAGTATCGCATACATTCATAATGGTGTGCAATTGTCTTTATTTAAAGATAAGTAAAAATATTTTCCATTTTTAAATAAACTATTTCCACAGCTCATCTCATCTTGTAAAACTGAAACTCTGTTCCCGTCACACAATACCTCTCTGCCCTCCACTCCCCCCAGCCCTGACGCCCATCCTTCTACTTTCCGTCTCTATGATTTTGACTAGTCTAAGAACCTCATAAGGGGATCATAAGAGGGTCCTCATAAGGGGATCATACAGTATGCCTTCTTGTGACTGGTTTATTTCATTCAATATAATGTCCTTAAGGTTCCTTCATGTTGTAGCACACATCAGAATTTCCTTTTTTAAGACTGAATAATATTCCATCATACAGTTTCCCAGGTGGCACAGTGGGAAAGGATCTGCCTGCCTATGAAGGCGACATGGGTTGGATCCCTGGGTCAGGAAGACCTTCTGGAGAAGGAAGTAGCAACCCACTCCAGGATTCTGGCCTGGGAAATCCCATGGACAGAGAAGCCTATCAGGCTATGATCTATGGAGTCCCAAAAGTGTTGGACATGACTGAGCGACTAAACAACAGTATTCCATTGTAGGTATGGGCCATATTTTGTTTCTTTGTTCATCCATCAGTGGACACCTGGGTTGCATCCATGTTTTAGTTATTGTGAATAAAGTTTCTTATTCACTTATTTTTATGAACATAAAAATTACCTCTTGGAGACCCTACTTTCCATTCTTTTGGGTATGTCCCCCAAAGCAGAATTGCTAGATCATGTGGTAATTCTGTTTTTAATTTCTTGAGGATCTGCCATCCTATTTTCCACAGTGGCTGCACCATTTAAAATACATTCCCATCAACTGTGCCTAAGAGTTTGAATTTCAGCAACACTTTTTATTTTCTGGTTTGTTTTGATAGCAGCCATCCTAATGGGCATAAGGGGGTAAAATTTATACATCACGCTTAACACAGAGGAAATTCCAGCTAGAATAAAGAACTCAAGTGAAAGCGAAGACTTTAAAACTCTTAAAGAAAAAAATAATAGGCAAGTTTCTTCATGACTTCCAAGCAAGGAGGAATTTCTTAACACACATAGAAAATGCACAAACTCATAAAGAAAAATATTAATAAATATTACATCGAAACCAGAATGTTCTGTATGAGAATGACACTGACAAGATGAAAAGACAAACCATGGACTAGAAAGTGGCATTTGCAGGATGCGAGTCCATCAGAGCTCTACAGCTAAAATACATAAAGAACCACACATCAACAAGAAAAACATGACACAGAAAGATGAACAAAGGATTAGAATGAGCGATTCATAGGAAGAGTAACCTACATGGGCAATAAACATGAAAAGATAATCAAACTTACCAGAAAAGCAAACAGCAAAAGGAGAGTGCAACAAGGCAGCTTTCTATACCCAGAGGACAAGGCAAGGATGGCAGGCAGATTCCCTCTGAGCGTCAGGAAGGGACCAGGAAAGAACTTGCACACACTTTGAAGAGCACATTTATATCAAGCACCATGGCAGATGGCATCATAACCTATGATGCTATGGTTCTATAACCCGAAGTGGGGTCTGGCTGCTCACTGCTTAAAAAGCAATGAAAAAGGCAAGGTTGGTGGAAAGGAAAGTTTGCTTTATTTCAGATGTTCAGATGCTGGCCACTCGGATGGAGGGCAGACATCAGTCCAAAGTCTGACTCCCTCCACTGACAATCAGTGTACAAGAACTTTTATAGATGGACGGAGGGGCTGCATGTAGAAACAGCACAGTCAACTCTTGAAATTGGTCTTTGGTGGTCTGACTAGCATCATCTTGATTATTTTAAGTACAATTAATCTTCAGTTCCAGGGTCGGTTTGTTTCCATTTCTTGAGGCCAATTCTTGGAATTGTGGCAGCTCATGTCATGGCTGGGGCTTCCCAGGTGGCTCAGTGGTAAAGAATGGAGACCTGGGTTCAATCCCTGCTCTGGAAAGATCCCCTGGAGAAGGAAATGGCAGCCCACTCCAGTTTCCTGGCCTGAAAAATCCCATGGACAGAGGATTCTGGTGGGCTACAGTCCATGGAGTCACAAAGAGCTGGACACAACTTCTCAACTGAATGATAACAACAAATGTCATGGTGATAGTCTGCTCATCGTGTAGTGAACTCCTCCATCTGGTGGGGGTTTCAGCGTCTACCAGACAGCTCACAGAATATGGCCCAGGATATTATCTATAGCTAATAGTTCCTTGAGAAGGAACTAAAGGTCCTTGTTTATGCTTAATGACTAAACTAATATTATCTTTCCTTGGTTTCCGCACGTTCTCACTTCTCTGATTAAACTCATTCTTTGGCTAAACATTTCCATAGACAAAAAGCAGCAGAGGGCATGGGCAGGGGGTGGATAGAGAACCGTGGGGTCCTATTCCATTTCAGTTCCATCTCTAAATATATACTTGACAGTCACAGTATCCGTACACTCATCACCACCTTCTCGTGACCCCTGAGAGCTTGAAATGTGGCTCATCTAAATCAAGAAATTCATATCGGATTTGAAGACTTTGTATGAAAGAAATACTATAGGGTGTTTCACTAACATATTGGTTATATGTTGAAATGGTATATTAAGCAAAAATACATTGGTAAGATGAATGTTATCAATTTGTATATTTTTTTAATGTGGCTACTAGAACATTTTCAGTTACATACATAGCTCTCATCTGTGGCTTAATCATATTTCTAGTAACAAAGTCTCTGTGGAGAAACCCTGCTGTAAACACAAAGAGACATGATCAAAATGTTAATTGTTCTATTGTTTGAAATGGCAAAAATTGGGGCACATTAGTGCCCACTGCCAGGAAAACAATGAGAAGCACATTTTGCTGGAAGATTTAAACTGTGAGTAAAACCCACGTTAAAGTGAAAGACACAGAACAATTCAGTGTATCGTTTACAGGGAAGGAGAGCGGGTTCAGATAAAGTGAAAATGTAAAATGTGGGCAGAAGAGACATAACCAGATCCTGCAGAGTAACTGGCCCTGGAAAGAGAACAGTAGGGCGAGCCATACATACAGAGATGATGCACCCAGAACAGCTTCCTTTAGTTCAAAAACCAAGTGTGCTAGGCAAATGTGGCTAAGTGCCAACTTTTGTCAAATATTCATCCAATTTGAGTGGTGGCCCCTCGACATCTATGCTATGCTATTCTCTACATGTCTGCGTGCTAAAAATAATTCATCATTTTTTAAAGAAATGGTTGTGAAGAGATTTGTATCTCATGCAGAGGGGTTTGGACTTTATTCTTTCAGTCAATGTTCAGAAGCCATAGAAGGGTTTTAAACAGGGTACAATATTTCCTTTTGGAGGAAGCATTTTGGCAGCCTCATTTTAAGCTCACCCAGTCCAGCTAATAAAAGTCAAGAAAAAGATTTCATTGCTTCCGACACATACTTTTCACCTTGTTTAAACAGCTCTGAGGCCAGGCTGTGCCGTGTTGGCCAGTCAGGGTGTGGGTGTTGCTGATGTCGGCACTTGCAGGATGGGCGGTAGGCCCCTGTGTGAATGTCCTGGGGATGATCGAGCGGCCTTAAATGCTGCCCAGCCTTGCTCCTCAGGGTGCAGAGAGCAGCAATGCTGACAAACCTCAGTATCAGCGACTCTGAGTCAGAGTGTGATTTATGTGATTTACAAGGATGAGTTATATATGTGTAGGACTTTTAAAACAGTGTTAACTTTCTGAATTAGTTCATAGTTTCCCTTTAATGTGTGCATAAGAATGGAATTTTAAAAAACTTTTTGTTTTGCATTGGGATAGAACTGATTAACAATGTTGTGATAGTTTCAGGTGAACAGCAGAGGGACTCAGTACATATACATGTATCCATTCCCCCCTGAAACTCCTCTCCCATGGTGGATTTTTTTTTAATTAAAAAAACTTTTAAAAAAAAGTTCCCTAGTGGTCCCTGGAGTGATTGGGACTCCAAGTTTTCACTGCCAGGGTCCCAGATTCTATCCATGCTCAGGGAACTAAGATCCCACAAGCTGCAAGGTCAAAAATAAAAATGAAAATTTTTAAATCATGGTAAAATTCACATAACATGAAATTTCCCACCTTACCCACCTTCAAGTATATGGCTCAGTGGCTTTAATCACATTCACCTTGTGTGACCATCACCACCATCTGTCTCCAGAACTCTTTTTATCATGTACAACTGGGATTCTGGCCCCTTTATGCAATAACTGAGAAGGCTGAGCTCCAAAAAACTGATGCTTTTGCATTGTAGTGTTGAAGAAGACTCTTGAAAGTCCCTTGGACTGCAAGGAAATCCAACCAGTCAATCCTAAAAGAAATCAATCCTGTATATTCACTGGAGGGACTGATGCTGAGACTGAAGCTTCAATACTTTGGCCACCTGATGCAAAGAGCCACTCATTGGAAAAGACCCTGATGCTGGGAAAGATTGAGGACAGCAGGAGAAGGGGATACCAGAGGATGCGATGGTTGGATGGCATCACCAACTCGATGGACATGAGTTTGAGCAAGCTCCGGGAGATAGTGAAGGACAGGGAAGCCGGGCATGCTACAGTTCATGGGGTCCCAAGGAGTCAGACACAACTGAGCAACTGAACCACAAATGCAATAACTCCTAATCCTGCCAAACCAGTCTCACACAGGTCCATCTGATCAGTAGGGGTTCCCGAAATCACAGCAGAACTCTAGTCCAAGGAGTCTGGAGGGGATCGTTTAGCGAAGTGCCCTCAGCGCCTGGATGGAGGTGGGGACCACTCTGCCATCTGTGCTGTCTATGCCCACCAGCCCTGGTCCAGGAAGACTGGGGAGGGATTGTTCGAAACAGAGAAACCTGAGCAGAGGCCAATTTTGTGACTTGGAACCACCAAAGTTGACCTTGCTTGAACTCTGTCCCTAGGGACCCATGCCTGTAACTCCCAGTGGAGGCCTCTGCAGGGTCCCGATGGCAATGGGACATCACACATCCTCCAGGATGAGACCCTATCAGGGCCAGTCCAGGCTGAAGGCCTTATGAAGACCTTCTGAAAGGCCCATGAAACCTGTTTTTGCGACTGCTGGGACTTGGCTGTCCTGGAACTTCTCATCTCAGTGAATTGCTCCTCTAATGCATTTCCTTTCCCAACCACCCAAGTGCCTCTTGGGCCCCCCTACCCCAGGCTTTCCCAGTTGCCACATGGTCTGAGGGTTGTGCTTTTGATGGGTGGGGTTGTTTATGCCCAGTTCTCTGTCGGGTCAGCTCGTGAGTTCCCTTCTTCCTTTCCTCAACAAAAAAAAAAAAAAAAAAAAGAGGAAAGCAAACAACTACAAATCCTAACAGCTTTTATCCAGTTCTCAAGCTTTCATCCACTTTCAGTGCTCCTGTCACCAGCGGTTGTGTCATCAGCAGAGTGCTTTGGGGACAATCAGATTTTGATGCATCAAACTGGCAAAAACACATTAAAGGAGATCTCAGTAATTCCAGCCCCAAATCCAAGCAGATAAGGATTAGATTACTCAAGAACAGATGCCGAGTGACAGAAACTGAACTCATCCAACGAGAAAGCTCATTAGTATTCAGCACCCAAGACCCCAAGTCTAACCACTTTGGGTAGTGGGTTTTATATATTTATTTCAAAATCATCTGGAAATCTCTGGCTCCTGGAGGCAGCTCCCTTTAAATCTTTTTTGATAGACACGATGTCGCCATGGCCTGCCTCCAGTGATGTTTTCCATTTCCCCAGGCCGGTCCAACCTTTGACACTAAGACTAATATTTGGTGACAGATGGCTCTGTGAGCTTCTGGTAAGGCCGTATCTCACTTTTGGAATGCAAGCGATAACTGGGTGCCTCTAGAGACTTATTTATTATACTATTATTACGCGCAAATTCATTCGCTGTAAAACATTCTGCCAGTCAACTTGAACCCTCTCTTCCCCAGCTGTCACGTTGGCAGCTCAAAGGACAGCAACAGCTGATGCTGATGGACAGGACGTCTGCCATCTCCTGTCTTCCCAAATTTAAAGCCGGATGCTTCCTATCAAGGGAACGTGCTAGAGGACAAGAGCTAGGAAGGCACTCTGCAGCATCCTGCTGGTTAATAACCATGGCGGTGTGCTGAGAGTCCCTTGGACTGCAAGGAGATCAAACCAGTCAATTCCAAAAGAAATCAACCCTGAATATTCATCGGAAAGACTTATGCTAAAAGCTGATGCTCTCATACTTCAGCCATCTGATGCAAAGCGTTGACTCATTGGAAAAGACTCTGATGCTGGGGAAGATTGAGGGCAAAAGGAGAAGTGGGCAGCAGGATACGAGATGGTTAGATAGCATCACCAATTCAACGGACAAGAATTTGAGCAAACTCCAAGAGATAGTGCAGGACAGAGAAGCCTGGTGTGTTGCAGTCCATGCAGTCACAAAGAACTGGACACAACTTAATGACTGAACAACAACAACAGTTTCCCAAGCGGCGTTTGCAGAGTCCTGTTGCCAGGCTTCCTAGCACTTGTGAGCATACTTACGGCAACGATATGAAATCAGCTGAAAGTAGACCACTTCGCTCTCTCCAGAGTCACGGGAATGGTGTCAGTCTTCCATCCTGGTCCCAGTTCTTGCCAAGGACCAGTTCTGTCCCCTTGTCAGAGATACCAGCATCCAATCTCCAAGCTCAAACATTTCTCATAGACACCTTGGCAATAATATAAGAGGTAACGATTTATTCAGCCACTCACTTAATAAAGGCATGCAATAAATACTAGCTAATGGTATTATTGGGCTTTCCAGGTGGCACTAGTGGTAAAGAACCCACCTGCCAATGCAGGAAGCATAAGAGACACGGGTTTGATCCCTGGGTCAGGAAAACCCCCTGGAGGAAGGCATGACAACCCACTCCAGTATTCTTGCCTGAAGAATCCCATGAACAGAGGGGCCTGGCAGGCTACAGTCCACAGGGTTGCAAAGAGTAAGACATGACTGAAGCTACTGAACACGTATGCATGCACCAGTGTTATTACTTGCTGTTTCCTGGTGCCTTAGCTGATAAAGAATCAGCCTGCAATGCGGGAGATCTGGGTTCGATCCCTGGGTTGGGAAGATCCCCTGGAGAAGAGAACAGCTACCCACTTCAGTATTTTGGCCAGAAGAATTCTTTGGACTGTATAGTCCATGGAGTTGAAAAGAGTCGGACATGACTGAGCAACTTTCACTGTCACTTTTCTGTGGAAACATGTAAAGGACAGCTCTGTGCATGGATTCAATCAGGAGGTTACCTTTGGAGTGAGTCTCAGAGGACTAATAGGAGTTAGACAAGTGGACTACTGGGGACTTAGTAGTTCTGGGCATGAGTGTGCCAGGGGAGGTGTTACATGAACAGGTAACCATTTCTTCCTGTGAGCAATTAGAATTTTCTTATGTGAAGAGAGCTCATGTTAGGCTCCTGAGTCTCCCATTTTAACTCCATGGTGATCTTAAACCTCAGCAAGTCCTCTTGGGAGGATGTGGGAGAGGAATGATTATTAATATATTGGATTGGCCCAAAAGATCATTCAGGTGTTTTGTGTGTGTGTGTGTGTGTGTGTGTGTGTGTGTGTGTGTGTGTGTTTTCCAAAAGAACTTACAGGAAAACCCAAATGAACATTTTGCATTAAACAAAAATTTTCACGTGAAGAAACAGGTATATGCACAGTAATAATTCTTAGTCTGCACATTATCTTGCCCAAAGTTGAATAATTTCAAAAGTTTCTCCCCCCCCCCTTTTTTTACTTATTTATTTATTTGGCTGCATCGGGTCTTAGTTTTGTCATGTGGCTGCTGCTCACAGACCCTCTATTTATGGCTCACAAGCTTCAGAACTCAAAATCTCAGTAGTTGTGGCTCCCGGACTTAGCTGCGGCATGTGGAATCTTAGTTTCCCCACCGAGGATTGACCCACATCCCCTGCATCACAAGGCAGATTCTTAACCACTGGCCCATCTGGGAGGTCCCACACAAATTTCTTGGTATGGTGTGGAAGGATGCTGAAGGTTCCTGGGGCACTTATTGTCATAACCCATTTGCAGGTTGGAGAAGAATTTCCAGACCTGAGGCAAAATAAGAGAAAAATAAAGTTTATTAGAGTGGGAGACACTATTAGAACAGCAGACTGGTTCAAGGGAGAGCTGACCTCTTACATGGGCTAGTAGCCAATTTTTATAGCCTCAAGACAGAGAAAATTCCTACTGGAATGGTGGCATTAGTGATTGGTTAGAATGCTATAGAGGGGTAGCTGAGTGGGTATTTACCTAACACGGAATCAGGCAGCTGGCAGGTTTAGATTCAGAGGCTCATGGCAACAGTTGCCACGGGGCTTGGTCAGTTCGAGACTTTTCTTGTGACCTTGATACAGGGCTCCACACATAATGTTGCCCTCACGTCACATGGGAGAGTCTGAATTTTATTCTAATAAATGAACATTTAACAAAGGTTTACAAGGACTTTCGAAGGTTTGTTTGTGACCTGAATCCTTTAAGGTGCAGTGCCTTTCCAAGAGTCTTCTGCCTAGAGGGAAAGGACCAGGACCTGGTTTAGCCAGCTCCCACCTCCAGCCCTCTCCCCCAGGAAATCTCCAGAAACAGAATATTGCAGGGACCCCGTGGGCAATACAGTGACCTGGGAAATCAAATATCTTCCCTGTTTCTTCCTACAGAAGCAGCTCTGCGAGAACTGGATAGGGACAGATTGCATCCCATCTTCTCTGTGGCCTCAGGGGAAGAACTGCTGATTAAAAACGGAAGGTTGATATCATCCCTGCTGAGCAAACTTGAGATCCTTGAAGAGCCTCTCAACCCAGTAGGACTCTCGAGCCCTGCTCAGAGTGAGCAAAAGGAGACTCAAAGCTTTCCCCTTGGAGGCCCATCTTGGCCTGAGCGCATCATCAAGTGAGGGGCATCTGGATGTTTATGTGGCCAGTCCTGCCCCGGTCAGAAAAGCCGTCATCACAGCACCTCACTTTATCACTTCCTGCAAAACCTAGATTCCAAGTCATGCCAAACCTCTCTTGTCAGAACAGGGGGGATGACGTTGGCCCACGTTAGTCTAGAGTAGCACGCCGGCTCTCAGTTGCAAAACTGGTCTGTGGCCTTACTTGACCCCTTCAGCCTAATGCTGCATCCATTTGCCAAACCCAACCAGCTCCTTCTTCAGGGCAACAGAACTTAGATTTTAAATAGATGTCAGATATTATTATAGCTGCCGTTTGGGGTCATGGCAATCCTTCTCCATCCTGGTGGTTACAGGCAGGTACTCTGACCTAGCTATATTCTCATTCTCAGGGTAAGGGATGCTCCCTGGCCCATAAGAGCCAGATCACAGGCTGGGGAGAGGCCCCTTGCCTTTTCATCCCTACCCACCAGTGCTCTGACCTGGCCTCCGATGCTTTCCCCATGAGGCTGTCTCTGCCTGGATTTCCCTAGGTCCTGCTTGGATTCCCCACCTCCTCACCTGGCACATGCAGCTTGACAAGGAGAAAACCAACATCCCTAGGCCGGGACCTCAGCGGGAGCTGTTGGCCAGAATGGCAACACCTGGCCTCTCCATGTGGTTTCTTGGCATCCTCGTAACCTGGTGGATGAATTGAGAGAGAGCAAGAGATGCTCTCCCTTCAAGGTGGAAGCTATATTGCCTTGTCTAACCTGGTGCTGCACTCAATATGCCAGCAAATCTGGAAAACTCAGCAGTGGCCACAGGACTGGAAAAGGTCAGTTTTCATCCCAATCCCAAAGAAAGGCAATGCCAAAGAATGCTCAAACTACCACACAGTTGCACTCATCTCACACACTAGTAAAGTAATGCTCAAAATTCTCCAAGCCAGTCTTCAGCAATACATGAACTGTAAACTTCCAGACGTTCAAGCTGGTTTCAGAAAAGGCAGAGGAACCAGAGATCAAATTGCCGATATCCGCTGGATCATGGAAAAAGCAAGAGAGTTCCAGAAAAACATCTATTTCTGCTTTATTGACTATGCCAAAGCCTTTGACTGTGTGGATCACAATAAACTGTGGAAAATTCTGAAAGAGATGGGAATACCAGACCACCTGACCTGCCTCTTGAGAAACCTATATGCAGGTCAGGAAGCAANTCTTGCCTAGAGAATCCCAGGGATGGGGGAGCCTGGTGGGCTGCCGTCTGTGGGGTCGCACAGAGTTGGTCACGACTGAAGCGACTTAGCAGCAGCAGCAGCAGCAGCATAGCTCAGATGGTAAAGAATCCGCCTGCAGTACAGGAGACCTGAATTTGATCCTTGGGTCAGGAAGATCCCCTGGAGAAGGAAATGGCAACCCACTCTAGTGTCCTTGCCTGGAAAATCCCATGGGCAGAGGAGCCTGGTGGGCTGCAGTCTATGGGGTCTCAAAGAGTGGGACACAACTGAGTGACTAACACACACACAAAGTATCTAGATAAAATTGGATACAAATTTCCTGAGTGGTTTTAAAGATGTAAAAGCCTCCCAGTCTCCAACAAATGGAAGATGTTGACTACTTGAAGACCGAGAGCACAGAGCCCCAAACCTCCCGGAGCCTGAGGACTGATACTCTGAGTCCCCATGATACCATCCTTCTGCCTCACCATCAGCCAGTCAGATAACTGCACAAGCTGACCTCAGATCTGTGATACCACTCCCTTCCCTGGCCCTAAAAATGCTTTCCCGAAACTCTTGGAAACTATAGAGATTTTTCAGGGCAAGAACTACCTTGTCTCCTTACATGGCCTGGCAGTAAAACTTTCTCTGCTCCAGACTCTGATGTTTCAGTTTGTTTAGCCTCAATGTGCATCGAACACACGAAATTGCATGAACGTGGTCTGATGCTGTCTCGGGGAAGACAGTGTCAGAACCTAGTTGAATTGTAGGACACCCAGCTGGTGTCAGAGAATTGCTTGATGAAAAATTGCAATTACACACTGAAACTGGTGTCAGAAGCATATATGTTAATTATAACCCAATGTTAGGCGCTAGTGGTAAACAACCCCCCTGCCAATACAGGAGACGTTTAAAAATCACAGGCTCGACCCCTGGGTTGGGAAGATCCCCTGGAGGAGAGTGTGGCAACCCACTCCAGTATTCTTGCCTGGAGAAGCCCATGGACAGAGGAGCCTGGCGGGCTACCATCCACAGGGCTGCAAAAAGTCAGACATGACTGAAGCAACTTAGCACATACGTGCACACTTCAATTTTAAAGAATAGAAAATGGCTCTTCTTGGCACTAAAATACAGCCCACACCCCACTCTCACGCTCTATCCCTAGTCCCTGTTTTATTTTACTCCATAGCACTTATCACAACCCAGTTACATACTGTTTCTTCACTTAGTTGCTCCCTACCCCAAGCAAGACTGTAAAATCTAGGAGAACAGACCATTTTTGATAAACACCCAGCACCTGCAAAAGAGGCTGACACAGAGCTGTGCAGTCAAAATCTATCAAAAGTCACCAAAATAATTGAATGACTGCAGGGAGGGAAGCCCCATTCAGCTGAAAACAAGTGGCAACAAGCTGTGTAAGTCAGCGTATTCAGTGAAGATCACAAATGCCACAGGCATTTGGACAAGGAAGGGGTGTCTAATACTGGATGGTTAGAGCCAGAAGAATCCTCAGAGGTGACTGGGTTTAGCAAGTTGCTTTACAGTTGAGGACAGTGAGGTGCCAAGGAGGCAAGAGGCTTGTTCAAGGCCACACAGCAGTAGGTCTAGAGTCAGGCCAGTGACTTGGGTCACTATGTAAACTTAAAGCTCCACATGTTTTATTCCTCTCTCCATTGAAGCATCTTTTAGGGCCATAGCATCCATAGCCTGACAGCGCTGGTTGGCTGGGCAAAAACGAATGAGATTTCAGGAGGAGACTATGGACTGGACAGTAAAAGTCAGGCTCACATGCTGTGGGATCTCTGGGTACTAGACAGAGGGAAACATATTCTTTGGAGCTTTACTTGATTCACCTTGGGTCATGGGATCAACTGCATGAAAAATATTTCCAGTCTTTGGTATCATAAAAACCTATTTTCCCCAGACATCAGCTAAAGTGCTCACTGTAAAAGAGGTTTCTAAGCTAGTTCTCCTTAAGTAAGTGATACCATGATAGAAAGATAGAAACACGTGACTGCCGTTCACACACAGAAAAGCTTTCGGGTTCTTACCTTTGTTAACTTTCTGAGAGCACTAATTAATCTGAGGCATTCTCCCATGGTGCTGGACTAGCTCCCACACTGTGCAGCTAGAAGCTGAATCATGACTCATTTCTGCATCACACAAGTGTCCAATTCTTTCTTAGTTCTTATTCAAGTTTCTTGAGTGGTTCCGTTTGAGTAACATGTTCTAAGACAAAGACGTGCACTAGTCCAGGTAGAAGATTCATTTCAGAAAAGAACACGAGGATTTGCAGAACAGTGGGAATCAGTTTAAAAAAAAAATAATACAAGAAACAAGAAATGGTGCTTGCATGCTTTCTACACCAATGCACTTTCTCCTTCAAATTGGCATGGTTTTAGCAAATTTAGCCAAGTGGGCCACTGGTAAATTTTTAAAATGCACAATTCTCCCAGCCATCCTTGTTTTCATCTTCATAATTAGCTTTACCTTGAAGAGTGAAAGTGAAAGTCACTGAGTCGTGTCCAACTCTTTGTGACCCCATGGACTATACAGTTCATGAAATTCTCCAGGCCAGAATACTGGAGTGGATAGCCATTCCTTCTCCAGGGCATCTTCTCAACCCAGGGATTGAACCCAGGTCTCCCTCATTGCAGGCAGATTCTTTACCAGCTGAGCCACCAGGTAAGCCCACCTTGAAGGGTGTTAACTATAAATTGGCAAGAGTGTCAACTATGAATTAGTACTTGCCATCTACCTCTACAAGATTAAAGCATGTGCTGCTGATCTTCTACACCCCCTGAAAGGAATTCAGGGTGGAGAGCAGTAATGAGACCCTCTGTGCTGGGGGTGGGGGTGGAGGAAATGATAGGACACATCTCCAGATAGTTAGATATTTTCAGGGGCCAATTTTATGAGCCCAGTTCTTATATCTTCTTTATCTAGAAAAGCATGAAATCCATGGTGACAGCTACTCCTCATGACCAGTAGAAACCTTCTGCAAAAAATAATGTGCTTAATTGCATGTACTCCACCTTCGCCAAAATCACATATATACTCCCCCTTGCCTCTTTGGAGCAGTTTCTCAGAGCTATCTGAAACGCTGTCTCCCAGGCTACAGTTCTCATTTTGCCTCAAACAAAACTTAACTTGCAACTCTCGCACTGTGTATTTTTAAAGTTGACAATAGAAAACAGCTGAGTTAGACAGGGTGAAATAAATCCTTTCTTTTTCTTCCTCTTTGTAATCATCATGAACTGTACATTCCAGTTTTCCTGTTTGTGCTTCAGATAAAATTGTATCAGCCCATGTGGTCACTTCACGCTCCCTTAGAGCTATCTGCTACTTGCCCTTTTTGACTGCTGCAGTGACCCACACCCATCCAACAGAGGCTCTACAAATGTATCTACTACTATGCCTTGCTCACAGTAGATGCTCACTAAATGCCTGAAGACTGAATCTGTGAAGAGAATGCCCTCTGTACTTCCCTCCCTTCAAAAAGAGAATTTCTGAAATCTTACAAACATGCTTGGAATGTTTAGAGACAAACAAAATTTCACGATTCATGATATCTGTGAAATTTGTCTTAAGAATGTGCATAAGTCACACATCTAAGTTAGGACTTAAAACCGATCATTTGGCTGGTAGGTATGTGGTCACAGACAATGAGGCAGAAAGAGGAGGAAATCCATGTGCAGTCCTGGAAGCACTGCCACTTATGTTTGGCTCAGTTGTGGACAAGCAAGTAATTCAATTGTGTGTGAGTGAGTGAAGTATAAGTATACTAGCGAGGTAGAAAAGCAAAATAATGAAAAGCAGATGGCAGAGGGCCAAAGATGCTAGTCTAAGGAGTATGAATTCCACTCATAGAAATCAGAGAGCCTCCTAAGGTTTTAGACAATGACAAGAATGCTCATAGAGGCCATGCCTATAATCATCAAACATATATAACATAAATATTGCTTGGTCGTGTCCAGCTCTTTGTGACCTCATGGGCTATAGCCCACCAGGCTCCTCTGTCAATGGGGATTCTGTAAGCAAGAATACTTGAGTGGGTTGCCATGCCCTCCTCCAGGGAATCTTCCCAATCCAGGGATCGAACCCAGGTCTCCCAGATGGCAGGTGGATTCTCCACCGTCTGAGCCAACAGGGAAGCCATATATGTTACCAGCAATTCTTATTCCTAGTATTTTCTCTAAAGAAATGAAAAGTGTATTTGCAAACACACAAAAAATTGTACAAGGGTGTCCACAGAAACTTTATTCCAAAAAACTGGAAACAACTCAAATATCCACCAAGAGGTAAATGGTCCAAGAAATTGTGGTACATCGACATACCAATTAACAACGGATTGATTCACAGAATATGGATGTTTCAAAACCATTATGCTGAGGAAAAGACGTCAGACACAAGACTACAAATGGTAGGTTTCACTTATAGGAAAATCTAGAAAAAACAAAAAACAAAAAACTTGCCAGGTGGTGCTAGTGGTAAAGAACCTGCCTGCCAATGTAGACAACACAGGTTTGATCCCTGGGTCAAAAGGATCCCCTGGAAATGGCAACCCACTCCAGTATTTTTGCCTGGAGAATTCCATGGACAGAGGAGACTGGCAGGTTATAATCCACAGGGCCGCAAAGAGTCAGACATGAATGAGCACACAAGCACGCACTAGAAAAACTATTCTAATCTATTGGGACAAAATGCAGATTAATTATGTCTGAGGCCAGGGGTGAGGGGAGGAGTTGCCACCCCATGCACAAGAGCACAGGGAACTGTGTGTGTGTTGGGGGGTGGGGAATGAAATTATTCTATATCCCTGTTGTAATGGTGATTTCGCAAGTACGTACACTGGTCAAAATTCATTGTACACTTGAAATGGATGCACTTCAATGTATATAGATTAAAGCGAAATGAAGTTGGTTTAAAAAAAGAAAATAGAACTATATTTGGGCACAGCACTACCTACGGCAAAGAGGAAACAGGACAGACTTTCCTAAGGTGCTTGTCCTTTAGCCGAAAGTGAGGTGTAGCTTGTGATCTAGAGGCCCTGCTCTGTAGCACCATGGACAGCAGCATGGGGGGGAGCCATGGCCAAGGAACCACGNAAATAGAACTATATTTGGGCACAGCACTACCTACGGCAAAGAGGAAACAGGACAGACTTTCCTAAGGTGCTTGTCCTTTAGCCGAAAGTGAGGTGTAGCTTGTGATCTAGAGGCCCTGCTCTGTAGCACCATGGACAGCAGCATGGGGGGGAGCCATGGCCAAGGAACCACGTGGACAGAAAGGAGCCAAGAATGCCTGTGTGTGTGTGTGTGTGTGTGTGTGTGTGTGTGTGTGTGTGTAGGGGATGGGATCCCTGGAGTTAATTAATGCACGTCGTTCTAGTGAAGATCTTACCTACTGGCTCGTCCTTCAAGATTCTTCCCAGTCCTACTTCCCATGAAGTCTTACTTGAGTTCCTGCCCACACCAGCATTTTCCTCTTTCTCTCTTCTGAACTCTTATAGTAAGTCCTGTTTGTTTAATTTTTTTGGAGATAACTATGGCCTTTCTTTTTTCCTTCTTGTACTGCTCGTTTAGTTGCTTATTGCTACTTAATTTGAAATGTGGTTACACTTTACATCATCTGCTACTGCCAGGCCCTGAAGAGGGAACCACTGTCTCGATCCCCCTCAGTGCCTCCAGAGGAGTCAGGGAGCATTTGTGTATGTTCTTGACTCACGTTGGTTTTCACTTCCTAAAACTGGATTCTGTTAATAATTTGGCATAAGGAAGAGACATAACAATTCTCTTACAATTGAACTTAAGGGCTAAGTAGGGAGATACTGGGGCTTCCCAGGTGACTCAGTGGTAAAGGACCTGCCTGCCAATGTAAGAGACATGGGTTTGATCCCTGGGTCAGGAAGATCCCCTGGAGAAGGAAATTGCAACTCACTCCAGTATTCTTGCCTGGAAAATCCCATAGACAGAGAAGCCTGGCAGGCTACAGTCCACGGGGCGGCAAAAGAGTTGGACACGACTCAGCGACTAAACAACAACAAGAAGATACTGAGGCTTGTAAACCCTTTGGTAATTCATCTCTGTTTCTACTTTGATTGACTGACCATAATTTCTACCACAAAGCCAATACCCTATTCAGGTGATGTAGTCTCTGCAGCAAACTGAAATCGAGTTGATGTATTTCCCTGATGATTTCATGTCTCCAAGATTTTTTTTTTTCAATCCTGAATTTCAGCCAGGGCAGTCACATTTGTATTTGAAGCCTGCCAACTCTGGTCAGAAATCAGGTGTCCGCTTAAGACACACCTTGACAAGTGGATTAGATGTTCCAGTGAAAGGCAGATAAATGTCACTCATGTCACTATAAATAAAAGTCTAGGCCTGCTTATCAGCTTGTAGGGTAGAGGTTGTACCTTCAACACTTCTGAGTGCTTCACGCTTTATTATTCTTGAAACGAGTCCTTTTCCCTCCAGTCTCTCTACTTACACGCCCAGAGGGAATTATTACCATTTGACTCCTTGAAACATGTGCCTTCTGTCAGTGTCCTGTCTTTTGCTTTAGGAGACAATATAACCTGTGGCCTTAAACAGACATCTGCCAGATGTTCTCAGATGTCATATTACGGAATGAAATGTAGCAGGAGCCTTTCATGGTGCTGATCGAGAACGTCTTGTACCTGCTTTATAAGCAAATCATATTCTAGTGGACTTTGACTGTTTGGGGTTATGTTTTAGAGTGTGGGATTTGTCACTGAAATCCATGTAATAACAAATATGATTTAGATTTGTGGTTTTGGTCAAATCCTGTTCTTTGAAACCAAACTATGTACAGCCAGCCAAACTTTGCGAAAATGCCAGTCACAACATGTCACACTTACAAACATACAGCATCAATTATAAAAGTAACTGAGGGATACAAGGCCTTGAAAAAAAAAGAAAGATTTTTGTGGTTGGAGAAATTGAGAGATGGAGCATGCCAAAAGGCTCTAAAATGGCCTCAGAAATGTAGGCCACTTAATGCAATTTAACCCTAAAGTCATTTCATTACAGTTTCCCTTTCTCAACACTTTGGGCTACAATGCTCATTGTTTAATGTCTTTGGTTAACTTAAGGTGTGAGCACAGATGGAGAAAGTTGAGATGGAAATAATCTTTCTGAATACATTCATTAATGTGTACAGATGGAGGCCTTACAAATGCATCTTTCAGTTATCTATATTTCTGAGCTGCATTCTAAAGTTCAGCCAGGACAGGACTGCATAGGAACAAACATGCTTTCACCAACGTCATGTTCATTTGTACCTGTGAATTACACTTGGTGATAAGGATTGCCTATTGTGTTGCAAGGAGCATTTGAGACAAGATCTCAATATATCAAAATCCTAGAAATCTGAAAAAGTAGCTTTGGATTGGGTTCTAAGAGCAGAAATTTGTTGATTCTATTTCCATTTCTTATGTCTTAAGATAGAGGTTCTCAAAGTGTTTGGCCTTAGGGCTCCTTTATACTCTTAAAAATTATCCAGAAGATGGCAGAGGAATAGGACGGAGAGACCACTTTCTCCCACACCAATTCATCAAAAGAACATTTAAACGCTGAGTAAATTCCACAAAACAACTTCCGAATGCCAGCAGAGAACATCAGGCACCCAGAAAAGCAGCCCATTGTCTTCGAAAGGAGGTAGGAAAAAATATAAAAGACAAAAAAAGAGACAAACGAGGTAGGGACAGAGCTCCGTCCAGGGAAGGGAGTCTTAAAAAGAGAGAAGTTTCCAAACACCAGGAAACACTCTCACTGCCAAGTCTGTGGCGAGCCTTGGAACCTCAGCAGGCAACATAACTGGGAGGAAAAATAAGTAAATAATTAAGACCCACAGATTACCTGTCCAACGGTAACTCCCCCAGCAGAGAAGCAGCGCAGACGCCTGCACCCACCAATAGCAAGCGGGGGCTGGGCAGGGAGGCGCAGGCTGCATGCTTAGAGTAAGGACGGGGCCTGAATGCCCCGAGGGCAGTCTGAACGAACTAACTTGGGCTTGCAAACCAGACTGTGGCACAGCTACCACGCAAAAAGCCCTAACCTAAGACACCGTCAGGTCCGCTCACAGAACAAAGGACTGAACAGATAGTCGGCTGCAGACCATCCCCCTCTGGTGACAGGCAGCCAGAGCCGGAAGGGGGCAATCGCAGCCCCAGAGAGGCAGTATCTACCAAACTGCAAGCAGGCTTCTTTACTAACTAAGACCTCTTAGGGTTCTGGATGGTCAACATCCGCCTGAGAAGGTGCGCCGGTTGTACACCCAGACAACCGAGTGGCAGGGACGGGGGAGGCGATAAGTCGCAGCAACTGCGCTCGCCAAACACCTCATCACCTGAGCTGCTCGGACCTGGGAAAGGCACAAACGCAGGCCCAACTGAGTCTGTGCCTCTGAGGACTACCAGAGTGCCTGAACCTGAGCGGCTTAGACCTGTGAGGTGCATGCAGCCCAGGGCCAGCCTCGGATGGTTCACAGTGGAGCAACCTAGAGCCTGAGCAGTGTGGGCAGGGAGAGCACACGCGCCCTGAGCGGGGGCAGGCCCAGTGTGGCTGAGACACTGCGAGCACACGCCAGTGTTATTTGTTTGCAGTGTTCCTGCCTCCCCACAGCACGATTGAACAAGTGAGCCTAAAAAAGTGTCCACCACTGCCCCCCTTGTGTCAGGGTGGAAATCAGACACTGAAGAGACCAGCAAACAGAAGAAGCTAAAACGGAGGGAACCACCTTGGAAGTGACAGGTGCAATGGATTAAAACCCTGTAGGTAGTACCAACTACATAGGGAGGGGCCTCTGCTGCTGCTAAGTCACTTCAGTCGTGTCTGACTCTGTGTTATCCCATAGAAGGCAGCCCACTAGGCTCCTCTGTCCCTAGGATTCTCCAGGCAAGAATACTGGAGTGGGTTGCCATTTCAGGAAGGGGCCTATAGATCTTGAGAAATATAAGCCAGATCAAGGGACTATCCGAAAATGAACTGACCCCACACTGCCCACACCACCACCAGAGAAAGTCCTAGATATATTTTTACTATTTTTATGATCATTCTTCCTTAAACAATTTTTTTTTAATTTTTAAATCTTCTATTACTCGTTTAATTTTCATTTTTATAACCTACTATTACTTTGCAAAAAAAAAGACCCTATTTTTTTAGAGCAAGCTTCATGTATATATATATATATATATATATACACATATATATGTATATATATATTATAATTTTTGTGACTTTGTCTTTTTTTTTTCTTCTTTTCTTTAATATTGTATTTTTTGAAAATCCAGCCTCTACTCTAGATATTTAATCTTTGCTTTTTGGTATTTGTTATCAATTTTGTACCTTTAAGAACTCAATCTTCAGTACCCATTTTTACTTGGGAGTGAGATTACTGGCTTGACTGCTCTCTCCCCCTTTGGACTCTCCTTTTTTTCCACCAGATCAACTCTGTATCCTCCCTCCCCTTTCTCTTCTTTACCCAACTCTGTGAATCACTAGTGTGTTCCGGACCATGGAGAACACTTAGGGAACTGATTACTGGCTGGATCTGTCTCGCTCCTTTTGATTCCTCCCTTTTTATCCTCCTGGCCATCTCTATCTCCTTCCTCCCTCTTCTCTTCTCTGTATAACTCCGTGAACATCTCTGAACAGTCCAGACTGTGGAGCACACATAAGGAAGTGATTACTGGCTAGCTTGCTCTCTCCTCTTTTGATTACACCTCATCTCATTTGGGTCACCTCTAACTCCCTCCTGCCTCTTTTCTTCTCCATGTAATTCTGTGAACCTCTCTGGGTGTCCCTCACCATAGAGAAACTTTTCATCTTTAACCAAGATGTTTTATCAACGGTGCTGTATAGAAGGAAAAGTCTTGAGGCTACTGTAAAAATAAGACTGAAAACCAGAAGCAGGAGGCTTAAGTCCAAATCCTGAGAACACCAGAGAACTCCTGACTCCAGGCAACATTAATTGACAGGAGCTCATCAAAAGCCTCCATACCTACACTGAAACCAAGCACCACCCAAAGGCCAACAAGTTCCACAGCAAGACATACTACACAAATTCTCCAGCAACACAGGAACACAGCCCTGGGCTTCAATATACAGGCTGTCCAAAGTTACTCCAAAACCAGTGACATCTCATAACTCATTAATGGACACTTCACTGCACTCGAGAGAGAAGAAATCCAGCTCCACCTACCAGAACACTGACACAAGCTGCCCTCACCAAGAAACCTTGACAAGCCACCCATACAACCCCACCCACAGTGAGGAAACTCCACAATAAAGAGAACTCCACAAACAGCCAGAATACAGAAAGGCACCCCAAACTCAGCAATATAATGGAACAGGACAAATGCCCACCAAACCAAACAAAAGAGGAAGAGATAGGGAATCTACCTGATAAAGAATTCCAAACAATGATAGTGAAAATGATCCAAAATCTTGAAATCAAAATGGAATCACAGATAAATAGCCTGGAGACAAAGATCGAGAAGATGCAAGAAAGGTTTAACAAGGACCTAGAAGAAATATAAAAGAGTCAGTATATAATGAATAATGCAATAAATGAGATAAAAACACTCTGNTAGGCAGGGGAAGTGGAAACTCATCAGCTACACTCAGCATTTGTTGAAAAGCTGCAATATAGCAAGCCAGGAGTCTACTGTTTTTGTAAATAAAACTTTATTGGAACACACTATACTCATTCATGTCCATATTGTTTAGGGGTGCTTTAATTTTATAAAGGTAGAAATGAGTCGTTGCAACTGAGGTCATAGGTCAACAACTCAAAAATACTTAACTGTCTGACTTCTTGGGAATCGTATAGAAAGTGGGTCTGGATTCTCCTGAGTGTGGTGTCTGCTTGGTTCAGGAGGAAGGAAGGTGTGGACCTTGAGTGTAGAGCAAGTGGAGCGGCTCAGCCTCCTGCCTTTATAGAACTTGTTTTTGTTTGGGAGTCATCAGACAATCTTCCCTGATAGACCTCTAAAATTGACTTGCTTTCCTTCCGGTTCACTGCTTCTGATCAAGCCTCTCTTTCCTGATTCACAGGGTGTCTGCACAGAACTCTGATAGCCTCTTTCTTTGACACCCACTTCTCCTGATTAGAAATGCAAATTGAAGCCCAGTCTCACTCCTTCCCTCTCTTGAGGATCACCACTGTCCTGAGATCAGTGTTCATCCTTCATCTGCTCTTCTCTGCGGTTTCTTTTCATCCATGAACAATGCCTAGCACTGTTTTGTTCGTTTGTAATTTTCTGTAAGTGGTGTACCCTATGTGTTTTTCTTCACCTGCTTTTTTGGCTTAAGATATTTGTGACCATCCAGCTGGATGTTACTTTTGTAACAGTTGTACTTATTGTTACTTTTGTACATTTGGAATGTACTTTTGTCAGACATTCAGTATATGGTTGTACCACGGTTTCATCAATCCTTTCTGTGGGCCCTGGTTTTTTTTTTCTCATTAAGTTGACTTTGTCTTTATATCTTTTAAAAATAGCTTTACTGAGATATGTATCATATAATTCACCCATTAAAATGATATGGTTCAGTGCGTTTAGTAGGAATGCAGTGGTACAACCAGCACCATTACCCAATTTTAGAACAGTTTCCTCATTTCCAAAAGAAATGTTGTAACCATTTTCAGTCGCTTCCTATCTCCTCCCCTCCTCTCCGCCCCCACTGCAGATTGAAGCTAATCTGTTTCTTTCTAAAGATTTGTCTGTTCTGAATCTTGTAAATAGGATCTTTTGTGGTCTTTTGTGACTGGCTTTTATTTAGCAGAATGTTTTTGAGGTTCATCCAAGAGGTAGCAGGTATATGATGGGTTTTTAAGTTCACAAATTTTTTTTAATGATACTTTGCATATGTTATTTTTAAAGTGCCTTTACTATTATTAAGAATAAAAGCCTAGCTCTTATCATTTATTAAAGCTCTGGCAGAAAGATAATGCTTTACTACAAAAATACACTTGAGAGCCTCCAGGAGTGAGTATAGCACAGTCCTTACCTTTTGAAGAACTTGCAGTGTAGTTGGGGGTTAGAATGACAAACCAGGTAGAAAAACACAGAATAAGTATTGTGAGGATATGGAAGAGGAACAGTTAATTTGTTGGGGGGATGTGCTCAGCTGTGATAACACGGTGGCATTCGGTCTGAGTCTAGACTTTGGAAAATGAATAAGATGTCAGGAAGGAGTGTTGGTCAGGAGGGAGAAGGAGGAACAGAGGTGTTGAGAGATGGAAGGGCATCTTCTGGGAGCAGGGGAGGTGGGCTGGCCTGAGCAGCGTTGTGGCAGGACCGAGGGCTGGTAAGGGACAGGCTTGTGGATCTGCACGTGCTGTGGTGGCACTGGAAGACGTAGGCAAGAGAAGACACAGCCACGTTTGTACTTAAAGAAAACTGAGAGCATAGAGGGTGGGCTGGAGAAAAGAGAGTCTGGAAGTGGGGCAGTCCATCCAAAGGCCGGTCTTTTGGGTGAGAAGTGATGCCTGTTGCTGGTAGCAGGGGTGAGAACATGTGGCATGGAGAGGCATCTTTCAGGTTAAGTTTAAATGGGCGATAAGGAAGAGAATTCTGGGAAGACTCCCTGGTCTCTCTCTTAGACAGCTGAATGACTTGGGAATTTGGTCACTATCCCCCACATAGTCAAGAGTAACTTGTCGTGCTGGAAGCTTTAAGGAGTAAAAATAGCCTATCTTGTAACTTAAAGATGACTAAAAGTATTTTATTTCCAATTGAGAAATGAAGCACAGGTTCATACTGAGCCTAGGATATGTCAATTTCAGACTTGAACAGTCAAACCAAACTACTATTAATTATCACTTCCTCATAGCCAAAAGAATGCAATGGTGTAAAGATTCCTGTCGATGCCAGTAAGCCTAACCCCAATGATGTGGAGTTTGATAATCTGTATTTGGATATGAATGGAATCATCCACCCCTGTACGCATCCTGAAGACAAGTACGTAACCCATTTTTGTCGCTGATAGCACAAGTCACAGAGGAGTGCTATATGATATTACACTATTTGCTTGTCATTGTAGACCAGCACCAAAAAACGAGGATGAAATGATGGTTGCGATCTTTGAGTACATTGACAGACTCTTCAGTATTGTCAGACCAAGACGGCTTCTCTACATGGCAATAGATGGAGTGGTAAGTGCTGAATCAGTTATAATCAGTTCCCCTGTGTTTGTTTTTGCTGTGTTCCCAGTGTCTAGAATGAAAGTCAGCTAAGTGAAGAATGATTGACGATAATGAGTTTGAGAAAGAAAGCCTCATCTTTCAGCCTCTCATTCAGCCGTGTTATGTGCCAGAGCCTGTGAGGTCCTGGGGATGTTGGTGGCTGCCCTGGCTTTAAAGGGCTCACCACTGCAGGAGCAGAGACAGGGGTAGACGGGTAAGGTGAGCTACCCAGGGCCTTCCTGAGCATCAGCAGCTCATGCAGGGCTTCCGGGCATGGAGTGGGCAGTGCTGCACGGCATTGTGCCATGTAGCGCTGAGGCAATAGAGAGGAGCGAGCCTTTGTCCCATTTATTTATTTATTTATTTTTGAAGAGTTAAGAGTATTGAATGAAATAATTTTGAAAATCCAGAAAGCTTTGGGTCCAAGAAGATTAACTTTTCTATTTACTCAAGGAAAGAATCTTTGCTGCCTGAAAACTTAAGCTACAAGTAAAGTATAGTAAAAAAAAAAAAGTAAAGGGAGCAGAGGTATGTCTTCCTTGGAGCAGATTACAGCTCACATTAGCTACGTTTCTTGCAAAAGCCCTTTCACTGTACTCCACTGTGTTTTTCTGCTGGGTCAAGGATAAGTTATGTGCACATTTGAATGTTTGTAGATACGTACCCATTCTTGTCTGTAACCCTTTTTTTGTTGTTAAAAATATAAATGTAGATTGTAGCGCTTCAAAGAGTTAGATTAGGTGGTCTCATTTTACAGGAAAGGGAACTGTTTAAAGAGAATATGAAATAGCTTATGCAGACAGGAGGCTTGAGAGTCCCTTCCAAACCCAGTTCAGTAATTGCAAAGCCTAACAGATCAGTTCACTTCATTCACACTTACTCAGCGATTGAAGTTACATTTGGTTAGAATGATATAAGATAAAGTGTTATCTTTCTACCCGCTGTGCTTTATTTTAGAGACAGGGTGATAATTAAGTCTTGTGAATCCCATTTGGAGACCTTTCTTCCTTTTAGGTGTGGGCTCAGAGAAGGTATTCCTGATCCTGGCTCTGTGGCAACTACTCCCACTCTGTGCTGAGCTTTCCATCTGGGGTGCCTGAAAGTATTGCAGCCCAGTGGAACTGTCCTGGGCCTGCCCTTGAGCTGTGCAGCCTTCGGTGCTGTGGCCTCATAGGGGAGTTGTCCTTTATTGACATGTTGCTCCTTCACCTGACTGCACTGCGTTTAAGGGTTTTGGTCCAAATTTAAGCCCTCAGGTTCTACTGTATATGGTAGTTTGGATGTATTACTTAGCTTTTCCATTTGAGTGCGCTATTTTTATAAGAGTAGCTGGTTCAAAATAATGTAAAAATATAAATGTAAATGTTTGAAATAGTATGTGAATATGAAATACCCATTTTCAGGCACCGCGCGCTAAAATGAACCAGCAGCGTTCAAGGAGGTTCCGAGCATCCAAAGAAGGCATGGAAGCAGCGATAGAGAAGCAGCGAGTCAGGGAAGAGATACTGGCGAAAGGTAAAGAGCATGCACCTTGGGCTTAGATGTGTTACACGAACTGTGTGGAGGGGGCAGGGCTAGTGCCTTCTTACAAGTAGGTAGGGTTTTAATTTAATCAGGATCCCAGGATATCCCAAAGTTTATGCTCACTGTTGAGGAAAAGTAGTTAATAGAATCGTTTATTCCTTTAATAAGCTTGTTCGTTTCTGAACTCTGTAGTAAAAGGGAAGTGAAAGTCTCTCAGTTGTGTCCAGCCCTTGTGAACCCATGAACTATACAGTCCCTGGAATTCTCCAGGCCAGAGTACTGGAGAGAGTAGCCTTTCCCTTTTCCAGGGGATCTTCCCAACCCAGGGATTGAACCCAGGTCCCCCACATTGCAGGCAGATTCTTTACCAGCTGACCTACCAGGGAAACTTGTGGACAAAAGGAAGGAATTATGTAGGGAGAGCAAATTGTCAGCTTTTATCAGGGTGAGTGCAGCCCTTCCGTTCAGTTTCATCTGTCTGTCAACTAGAAATACATCAAGTGCTTCTTACTGCCTTTTGCTCTGGGGGCTGTTAGGAAGCTGCAGTACTGTAAGCGTTTTCCTCCCATCAGTCTTGGTGGCTTGCTTGCTGCTTCTCTGTAGCACTCAAATCTGTATGCAGAGGCCTGGGATGATGGCACCGTGTTTCCAGGCTGTCCTGGGATCGTGCACACTCACTGTGCCCAGAGCTCGCTCAGTTCAGGAAGGGGCTGTGGGGTCGAATGGGGTCATCTTTGCAGTCCGTCTAAGGCCTGATGGGTCCAGAGGCAGGAGTTGGCTGCGACTCAGAGAGGAGGGCGCCCAGGGTGCTGATCCCCTGGGACCGCTTCTCCCAAGACCCCTGTGGGTGAGGTGGGGTGGCTCATTCCCTGCTGTGTTGCCTGAGGCAAAATGATAGACCCGGAGAGCCACCAATATTGGGTCAGGATGCTGCGTCTGGCAGGTGGAAAAAGAGGCCTAGTGTAGTTGTCTGAGGCTTGTAGTTACAGTGCATTTAATGTTTTTTAATTTGCTGGAAGTGTGCAAGTACATACATATTTTAAGTTTGTAATTAATATTCTGATTACTGTTTGTATTTATAACAGGTTGTCTTTGCTTCTAAAGATGTCTTTTTTTCTTGAAGATGTTAGAAGAAGCTTAAGAAAAGGCTTTTCATTGATTCAGAGGAAAAAATAGAATTTCTAAATTTCTCTAGGTGATATAAAGCTGTGATAAACTTGGCTTTTTAGTTTTTTCTTGGGCCCCTTCATCTTAAGAACTGTTACTGGGATTAGACCCTCTACCCCGTGTGTGTGTGTGTGTGTGTGCGCACGCATGCACGTGTGTGTGCCAGGTCATTAGGAAGAATGTCATTTTTACATAACAATAGAATATCTTCTGTGTACCACGTGTTCCTTGACAGTCATGTTAAAGCAGTTTCATGTAATTCAAGGGGAGGAATCTTATTTTCTTCGAAAAGGAGGAACATTGTTCCTCAGGTGACATCACTTCTCTTTCTTTATATTTCAACTTTCTGTTTTTATTGTTCTGGTCTAATATTGAGTAACTTACCTCACTGTTTATGGGGAGAACAAAGCGTTGCCCCTTCTTCTCTAGGTGGCTATCTTCCTCCAGAAGAAATAAAAGAAAGATTTGACAGCAACTGTATTACACCAGTAAGTAGTCTCATACTTTGCTAGCTATTGCTAACTCTTAAATGATAGGTTAATTTATTTTTTTCTATCATTTTAGGGAACTGAGTTCATGGACAATCTTGCTAAATGCCTTCGCTATTACATAGCTGATCGTTTAAATAATGACCCTGGGTGGAAAAATTTGACAGTAAGTTTCACATTTTGGTACTTCAAAAAGATGAGGGTGACAATTTGAGTCATATCAAAGTCATGTCCTTTGATAGGACTGATATTATTTGTCTTTTTCTCCCCCCATGAAATGCTGGTTGACTGTTAGAGGAAAGAGAAGCTTCTAGGGTTATTAGAGATGCGGTGCCTTGTATGGTCCAGCGACCGGCAGCCGAATTTTCTCTCAGTGCCAATTTTGTCCTTTTTACTGTCCTTGTGAAGCCGTAAGATGGGACTCATGATTTAAAATACATATATATGAAAGTAATTTCTGTTGTTAAAAATCAAAATACAGCAAGATAAAAGTCATGGGGCTGCCTCTAAAGAATGGCTGTGTGCTCCTGAGTATTTAAGTAAAATTTAAGCAAACTGTTGATATAACCTTGGGTTCATGAGCCTACTTCCTGTTAATTGGATGTGGTACTCTGTATTTAATGGGCATCTCTTACCAGTTCCTCTCAGGGCTTGTGTGGCTCAGTGTTGTATACTTGAGTAGCAGCGAGGAGTAGAAACTTGTGAACTGATCTGTTTTTCTAATGGCTAAGTTTGACCCCAAAATTTCATTTTTTCTATTTCAAGTAGTCAGTTAACAAGTGAAATAATTTTGATGTCTAACACACACCTTATTAAGAAAAATTTCCAATTAGTAACACTGTTTTAATAGAATTATCCCAGTTTATTTAAAATGTTCAGTTCTGTTAATTTTTCAGCTTGAAAACTGGTATGAGCTAAAAATGTTTAAACTGTTTTTTATAGGTTATTTTATCTGATGCTAGTGCTCCTGGTGAAGGGGAACATAAAATCATGGATTACATTAGAAGACAAAGAGGTAAAATTCATATATAAATAGTTGATTATATGTTCTATTTAAAAAAAAGGACAAGCCATTGTGTAGAAAATGTTTTGTAAAATGTGATATTCCTGTAGTATGAAATCTGTTTATATAAATATATATTTCCCTTCTCTCTAGCCCAGCCTAACCATGACCCAAACACTCATCACTGCTTATGTGGAGCAGATGGTAAGTTTCTTCTTCGGGATCCGAATCTCTTGGGTTAAACAGGAGTGAGTCCATGGATTGGTGTGTAGTAATGAATTATTCATGGCTGCCTGGAAATTCTAAAATGCCATGCTTATTTTATGTTTGAGAGAGAACTAGTGTGGAGTTGTTTAATCTGTGGTTAATATTCACTTATCTTGATTTTTTATTTTTTTTCAACTTTTTAATATGGTCACACATATCTTTAAAATGGAAAGTTTCCAGGTGTTGACTTCTGAGTGGTAGTTACACTCTAGGCCTATGTTTCTGGAGGTCCCGTTCTTGGCCACTAGGAAGTTTTAGGCTTTTCAGCTTTGCTCTCTTTGTGATCCTTTGGGCTTTTCTTTGCCTTGCTGTCTTGTGTTATGATAATATCTTGCCTTTGGTTACAGTAAGGGTCTTCTGGAAATGCTCACTGTTTGGTATTTTGTTGTTGTTGATTGATAGCTGATCTCATTATGCTTGGCCTTGCTACACATGAGCCCAACTTTACCATTATCAGAGAAGAATTCAAACCAAACAAACCCAAACCCTGTGGTCTTTGTAATCAATTTGGACATGATGTCAAGGACTGTGAAGGTTTGCCAAGAGAAAAGAAGGGAAAGGTAAGAATTTCAGGATGGTAGTAGCCTCATTTAATATTTTTCAGTTTTATTTTTGTGATCAAACATACATAACAAACTTCCACTTTTTAGCCGTGTTTAAATGTGTAGTTCAATGGCATTAAGTATATAAATGCCTCATTTTAAAAATGGATAAAAAGAAGACTGGTTGATTTGATTTTTTAATCTACTTGCTCTGTTACCCCTCATAGAGATGTATCTTTCCAAACTCCTTAAACACACATTCACAACCTTGCATGCAGTTAGATTCTTTCTCCTCCCCACTTTCCTAGCACGGCTTACATCTACACGAGGCTGAGGTCTCATAGGTAATAATGCCCATTGTGTGTGATTTGTTTGGTTATTCTTCTTAAAAGAAAGTGCAAATCAAGTACATTAAACTTGTTGATACCTTTGAGTAACTCCTAGTTTCTCCCTATTATGAGTTCCCTTGGTTATATCCATTTAAACCATTTATATCCATTTTAAAGGGTGTTTGTTTTAAGAAGATGGTACCGCTTTAAAAGACGTGTTGAGTGAAAACTGGTAAAAAGTATACATATTCACAGAGAAGGGTGAGGCATGTACATTAAAATGTTAATATTGGTTGGGTGTAGGTCAGGGTTTGGCACACTACAGCTCTCCAGGTCCGACCTATGAGTTAAGAGGGTCTTTTGTTTTTAAAGGGTTGTAAAAATAAAACAAAACATGAAAGAGTATGCAACAGAAACCATACATGTCTCCCTCCACAGGCTAAAATATTTAGCGTCTCACCCTCTGTTAAAAACACGTGTGTGCTCAGTCAGTGTCTCAATGGTAAAGAATCTGCCTGCCAGTGTAGACCCGCAGGAGACACAGGTTCAATCCCTGGGTCGGGAGGGTCACCTAGAGGAGGAAATGGCAATCCACTTCAGTGTTCTTGCCTGGGAAATCCCATGGACAAAGGAGCTAGTAAGCCCCATGGGGTCACAAAAGACTCAGACATGACTGTGCATCTGAACACTCAGCCCCTGGTCTAGGTGTGATTGAGATTGTGGGTAATTTTTATTTTTAAAATGGTTTGGTAAACTCTGCTCTTATTTAATACCTGTAATATTAAAATGAGTCTTGCTTTAGAAAAAGCTGTGCTGTTTGTTTGGATGAAGAAAGTTCCAAGATTCGGAGTAGATATATTGAGTCCTCACCCCCTTTCTTACAGCACGATGAACTGGCAGACAGCCTTCCTTGTGCAGAAGGAGAGTTTATCTTCCTTCGTCTCAGCATTCTCCGTGAGGTATGTGGCAGTGACCGTTGGCATCGGTGCACTAATAATAAGCCAACTGCTATCTGATGGCTTTAATAACAACATTCCTTTTTGGTCGCAGTATTTGGAAAGAGAGCTCACCATGGCCAGCCTGCCGTTCACGTTTGATGTTGAGAGGAGCATCGACGACTGGGTCTTCATGTGCTTCTTTGTGGGAAATGACTTCCTTCCTCACCTGCCATCCTTAGAGATTAGGTGTGTGCGTGTGAGCTTGTGTCCTCAAGCTCCTCTCTAGCCCTCTGGCCTCTCCGTGAAGTCTGGTCCTAATGCTTGATGTTTGTTTCCTGGTGGCAGGGAAGGTGCCATTGACCGCTTGGTTAACATATACAAAAATGTGGTACACAAAACCGGGGTAAGTCCACTCTTGAATAATTTCAAAACAGAAGTGTTTGCTTTTGTAAGAAGGTCATTTTACATGTATTTTATCACTTACAGGGTTACCTTACAGAAAGTGGTTATGTCAATCTGCAGAGAGTACAGATGATCATGTTAGCAGTTGGTGAAGTTGAGGATAGCATTTTTAAAAAAAGAAAGGATGATGAGGTAAAGTGTTTCTCTTGCAGTAGCTCAATTGCTCCTGTCTCTCATAGGCTGTGATGATCCTGTGATTGTCCTCTTAACCTCTCTGAGTGCGCTGTTAAATCAATGTAGTGTATCAAATACCAGTATGATCACGAGTGGTCAGTGCTTTGATGATTTTATAAAGGCTGTGATGCTTGCTGTGTGGAATTATGTATTGCACCCTGTGTGAGTTGCTTTGTACCTTCTCTCTTTTTAATCTCAAGTAAGATATAAATCCAAATACCTGCCTAATCAATGGGCTGTGAAATGAGGGTTCCAAAGCTAGAAGAATGCTGGAATTGAACTGGTGGCTGCCGTGTTTTATAGGCACTGTGTATGCTCTGGACTTTGCAACTCTGTCTTGGCAGAATGTAGGGAGTCTGGGATGGATTGACTGTATTGGCTAAGGTAGAGAGTTGCAGCTGGTATAAGAAATGTAGGCGTAAAAGAAGGAAATAAAGTCGCAGAGCAGTTTGGAATTAGTTATGTGGCATAGGGTGAGTCTTAGCATGGGCAGTGGGGAGTTTGCTGGTGCCATTCACCCAGGTTGTGAGCCCTGGGGGTGGAGCGGATGGGGTGGAGATAAGGTCGAAATGAGTTTCGTTTTGGAGGAGCTGCGATTGAGGGGGCCACAGGACACCTGAGAGGAGAGTCTGTGAACCAGTCAGATGGATCCATGTGGAGCTCAGGTCAGAAGTCCTTCAGAAGGCGATTTGAGAACCATGAGCAGATGGGAGATAGTTCCTCTCTTGAGCAGAAACTTGACATCCCTGGGAGCTTATAAAGAGGGAAAGTGCCTCCATCAGGGGTCTCTGGGAGTGTGGAGGTATCAGAAGAAGGTAGAGAGGAAGCCCCTGGAGAGAGGCGAAGCTGTTGATGCTGCCTGAGGTTGTCAGAGTGGGATGGATGGGCCCCTGGTCCTCAGGCTAGAGGAAGGGGCCACAGCCTGGGGGCAGAGTGGGCTGGAGGGAGGCCAACAGCGGGCGAGAGGAGCAGAAAGGAAGCGGAGGATAACCTTCAGCTTCTTAGTCCTACAGATCTTTATGGGCAGATGGCAACATAATATCAATACATAACTTCCTGATCTCCTCAAAGATTAAGACATGTTATTGTATCTGACAAGATTTTGTGTTTTCCTCAGCTTTGCCTTACTGTAGCTAATGGCCTCTTCTTCAGAAGCGTGGGTACCATTTTGTATAACAGTGGGTGGACTGTAGGCATTTTTTCAAAGCCTTTGGTTCTTGGTAATCTTCACATGTAAAATTCAAACAGCAGAACTAACTCACTGTGAGGTATGACGCACCCACCAGAACAGCCATGTTAAACAAGTCTTAACCGTCACAGCGGCGCCACTTGAACTGCTGCTCTTTATGCAGAAGAAATGAACTACACACGTTGTGTATTACTGTATAAAATCTCATGTTTGAAAAGTCTTTTTCTGTGACTTTAGCAGACTCTGTAGTGTTAAATATTGATGGTATTTGGCATTAGACTGGGATGTGTGGGCTTTGATAAAAACCAAAGTGCTTCAGACTTCAGTAAGTCATGTGGTTTCCGGCTGGCCTGGCAGAGAGAGCGTTTGACAGCTTTGGGTCTTTGTTGGTGTCCATGACTTGTTATGATGTTTTTTGGCATGATTGGGCATTGTATTGGACAAATTTATGAACCCTCAGAAATTCAACATAAAAGTATCTGGGTGTATATATTTTCCAGGAACGTGTGTCCATGGCTTTTGACAGATTTCCAAAGGAATTCATAACACACAAAAAGATGAAATATCAGTAAGGTCCTGTCCAGGTAGATTTTATCTGCTCATGTGGCTGCCTCCCTTAAAGAGAGCAAAACAGTAGAATGGCAGTCTATCGATATTTGTTATTAAAATTGAACAGTTAGGTCAGAAATGTCTTTTTTATTTTATGAGCTTTGATTTTTGCCTTTTATCTTGCAAATGTTCATTTATTCAGCACACATTTCCTGTTTACAATGTGCCAGATAGTATTCATATTCTGAGGGTTAGTGATACAACAAAAAAAAACAAAATAAAAAATAGATGGAACTTCTGAGTTCGTGGAGCTGACATTCTTCTGGGGGAGATGGATAATTAAGACAAAGCTGAAGTATAGTATGCAGGGTGTAAGAGAGTGACACGTGCCGTGAAGGAAGTTAAAGCAGGGGACAAAGTGTCTGGGGGGGTCACAGCCCTAGGAAAGGTGGCTGGAGAAGGCCTTGCTGATGTCAGGGAGTGGACCATGCAGATATTTTCAGGAAGGGCACTGCAGATGGAGGGAATCACCGACCAAAAGGCTCTGGTCTGGAGCACTTATGGAATGTTGAGAACAGCGAGGAGCCTGTGTGGGAGCAGAGGATGCAAAGGGAAGGGAATAAAAGAGGTTAGAAAGGTGGTGGATGTGGTAGAACCCTCTCGATCATGAGCAGGAGTTCAGCTCTCAGGCTGCATCACTGAAGCATAGAAGTGACAAAGTCTGACACGAACTAGGAAACATTAACTCGAGCTGCTGTGTGGAGGCAGAGACAGAAGCATCAAGCCCTATTAAGAGGTTCCTCTGAAGTATGCTAAGGGAGCCAGCATGGTGGCAGTGAAGGTGGTAATAGATGGTTGGATTTGGGATAGGCTTTGAAGCTAGAACCAGTGGGATCAGCTAGGTGTGAGAGAAGGAAAGGTATCAAGCATGACTCCACGGCACTTTTTTTGAACAACTGAGAAATGGTCTGGTCTGAGTAGCTGTGAAGAGAAGACTGGGAGATGCAGAGATGGGGGTGGTGATTCTGTTTTGGACATGTCAAGGTTGAGACACATAGGTGGGGTGTTGAGTTGGGAGAGGCTCTGGTTGGAGACTCATGAGACTAGGTGATTATTGTTATGAGAGCAGAGAAGTGGGGAGGTCCAGGTGATGGGCCCAGGGGAGCAGCAGCTTTCAGAGGGTGGGTGGAAGGAGGGCCGAGTGAAGGCAGCAGCAGGAGTGAAAGAACAGGTGAGTGTGGTGTCCTGGCAGCGAGGTGAAGAGCGTGGTTTCAGAAGGAGGAGTCACGGCCAGATAAGAGACGGCTCATTAACTGTACAAGCAGAGCATGGTTAGGGAAATTGATGGTGTTCGGGTCTTAGGAGGGTTTAAAGTGGTCAGTCAGCGTGTATCTGACATTCAGCCCCTCCTGGCAGAAAGTGCTAACCTCCCATCTTGTTAAGTGTTCTCTTGGGGTGGCAGTACTGCCTTGGAGGGTGAAAGTGCCAAGAGGAGGATGATGGTCATTATAGTACCTGCTGTGGGCACCTTTGCTGTTTCAGTGCCTGGACATCAGGCATGGGCATGAAAGGGGTGCTTTCTGGGGAAGGATGCCTTTGAATGACTCGGTTAGTGGGGAGCAAGTTCAGCTCTAAATCCTGTCTAGTTGAAACCATGGCTAGATTTCAGAAATGAGTGGAGGGAAGAATCAAGGCAGATTGGACCCTTTCCTGTGAGTTAAACTGGCCCAGAATAAGCAGTGCAGACATCTGTCTTTTCTTCCTTCTCTCATTGGGTCTATTTGGTGGTGGTCATTGGGGGGAGCATCTGAGTGGTAGTGTTTGCCTGGAGCCCCACTGTTCTCTTTATCACATGCCACACATGTGATAGGGTAGTGACTGTCCAGCCCTTCTTAGGTAACAGAGGCTCATTATTAAATTGTCTTGTTGAATTAAAAAATTTTTCATCTTGATTATGAACTATATTCAGCTACAGCTTAAAGAATTGTTTTCTTACTTATGTGTATCTTCTCTATACTGACAGCCTATTCACTCCAGGGTAAAACCAAGGGTCTTTGTCATGACTCTTACGTTCTTCCCTGAAATGATATTAAAAACGATCTGAAAAAAAGTTGAGGAACCATTTAAATTGTATATAAACCCATTTTAGAATGCCCTCCAGCCATGTACAGTTCTGATAAGCAGCACTTTGAACATGCAGTCTGTTGCCTAGTTTCATTATATACCTAGGTTTCTGGGGTCTTCCTTTAAAACTTTAATTGTCTCTCAAATCATTCCTGGTAATGTTTAACTCTTACATTTTTGTGTAATTATTTGACAGAATATGTGGATTTTATACTTTTAGGACAGTTTTAGAAGACGACAGAAAGAAAAAAGAAAGAGAATGAAGGTGAGTTTTAACTCATAAGACTGGCAGTGGTATAAGTTTACAATTTGGGAGGAAGGTGTTCATTACAGTAGCTTTTTATTCTTTACCCAGTAGGATCTGGTTAGAGACATGGTACCCACCCAACTGCCTTCCTGCCTGGTATTGATTTTAAAGGAGTCCTATCTAAGCTCTGTTTTGAGTCTGAAGGGAAATACTTGATGGGCCGGAGGCGCAGGTGGTGCTTAGTTATTTGAGTGTTTTACAATAATCAGTTATTATTATTTTTGTAATAAAAGCAGTCAACCTTTGGTACCCCTTGAAGTCACTATGCTCTGTCTTTAACTTCATCAGGTTAATCTTGCTAGAATAGGATGCATACATGCTCAGTTGCATCCAATTTTTTTGCAGTTCTGTGGATTGTAACTACCAGGCTTCTCCTTCCATGGGATTTTCCAGGCAAGAGTGCTGGAGTGGGTTGCCATTCCTTTCTCCAGGGGATCTTCTTGACCCAGGGATTGAACTCACATCTCCCACTTGGCAAGTGGATTATTTACCGCTGTGCCATCTGGGAAGCCCACAGAATAGGATAGCTACCTGGATTTTTGTTGTTTCTCTGCTCAGAAATCACTAGTGACTCTTTAGTCTCCCTCAGAGTCCATTCTCAGTCTGGCTTGCAGAGCGCGCTGGCGTCTGGTCGAGTTCCTGCTGCCAGCTCCTCCCTTCCTGTCCTCTCAACATCCTCTAAACAAACCAGGCTGCCCCTACCCCATGCCTGGCCCCTGTTGGCTCCTCCAAAACTTCCTCCTCCCATCTGTGCACACTTCACTTTCTCCATGGCTTCCCTTGCTGCCTGGCTGGTGCCTGGGTTGAGCAGGCCTTTCCTTTACCTCTTGTGATTCTTGTCATCCTTCTAGATTTTAAACTCAATGGAGTTGAGGGACTGCCTTTTATTTTCAGATTTTATTGGGTTTGATCAATTTCAGGAACCTAGAAAGGAGAAGAGTAATTTATTGCTGAATTAGTTCCAAACAACTTAGATCTGGGGAGAAGCCTGTTTGGTTACTGCTTTCTTTTTTCTTTTATTAATTTTTAAAATTGAAGTATAGTTGATTACTGAAAAAGGGAAAGGCTTACGCACTCCAGTTTTCTGGCCTGGAGAATTCCATAGACTGCATAGTCCATGGGATCACAAAGAGTCAGACATGACTAGGTGTCTTTCACTCACTCATTCATAGTTGACATACAATATTATGTAAGTTTCAGGTGTACAGCATAATGATTCACAGTTTTTAAAGGTTATAATCTATTTATAGTTATTATAAAATGTTGGCTGTGTTCCTTGTGGTGTACAGTATATCTTTGCAGCTTATTTATTCTATCCATAATAGTTCATACTGTGTAAGATTATTTTCTTCCAGTCGGTATTTGTTTTTAAAACATCTGTCAGTCACAGCTGTCATCTATTATAGCTGTTGTCATAGCTCTGATTGGCAATAAAGACTTAAATTCTAGCAAGATGAAGAGTGAATAAAAGCTGTATTTCCCAAGTACAAATCACTCTTGACTTTTTTTTTTAACCATTAAGGTAAAATGTTAATGTTATTTGTTATTTTTATTTGACTAGAATTATGTCTTGAATGTGTAGAGAAATTGTATGTAAATGTAGTAGAACAGCCTGAGACTTGAATAGTTCCATAGAGTGGAACTGATTGTGATGATGGCTATTCTCAAACGTCACATGTATGTACCAGAACAATGAATTATATGTACTTTTAGAGCAGAGTTGCTATTACAGACTGTTTACAGGGTGAGTTACCATCATATCAAAGTGTAAACAACCCTGAATGTTAACATAACATTTCATCTTTTACATGCTTATAGTGGGGTCTCTTTCCATTGCCCTCTTTTTTTTCCTGTCATCCAGTTGTGTTGTGGTTTCATTTTAATTTCTACGTTCGTTTGTCTTCATTTATTTTAGAGAGATCAACCATCTTTCTCTCCTGGTGGAATATTAACCCCTCATGCCCTTGGTTCAAGAAATTCACCAGGATCTCAAGTGGCCAGTAATCCAAGACAAGCGGCTTATGAAATGAGGATGCAGAATAACTTGGTAAGGGACTCAACTTTTCATGTAGCGTGAAAGGGTGGTGGCTTCCCAGGTGCCCCTTGTAGTTGTGTGTGAATTTGATTATGTAGCCTGGAGGTGTTTTTTGTTTTACAGCTATTCTCAATGTCTTTTGCCTTGGGATATTTTTATTTCTGTTAAATCTGCCTTTATCAATATGAAATGATCTAAATGTGAATATGAAATATGAAAATACCTAAATGATGTGAAAGGAACGAAAATGCATGTAAATAAGATGGCTTAGTGGCTGCACTATTGCTGTAACGAACATGGGCCTCTGTGCTTCCAGCTCCTCCCCAAGGGACGATGGTGATGGTGATGGAAGCATGACGGGACATCCACATGTCTCATAGCTGGGGCAAGAGAGGAGGGAGGGTTTTGCTACCTAATTTCCCCTTTCTTCCAGGGATCAGTTGTGGGCATTTTGGAGAATGGTATTCCTCAGTCTGTTAAGTACGGGTGCTCATTACTGCCTAAACTCTCGCTCTCTGATTCACTCATGGAATAGATCCACGTATAGCTCTCACTACTGAAATTCTAGTTGCTCCCTGTTTGTAAACTCAGGAACTAAATTGATTTGCCTTGTGATATCCCTCCTTGTTTGAACTTTGTATTCCAGACTGCAGGAGCAGATCATCTCAGCCGGCAAGGCTGTACTCTGCCCATTAGCTTTCTGTTGTATTGACGAAAGACCCAAGAGCCCAGGGCACATGGCAAGACAGCAAGCAGGGATGAGGGAATAGACCATGAGCTAACCCAGACAGATAGCAGATGATCGAAGCTATTGCTTATTTCAGTCTAGCAGGCCTGAGAGAGAGTTCTGTACAGGGAAAAAAAGATACAAAACTTTTTACTATGATGAATTCAAGGAAATTGTGTAACTTTGGATATTTAAGTTTTATTGTTCCTATTAGTTATCCTGTTGATGTTCAAGTTCTTTATTATAGGGCAATCCTACATGTGGAATTTTTGTCATGTCAAGAGACTGAATTTATATTCCTATTAACTCAAAATGAGAAGTTTTAGGATCTTAGATTTGAAATTGAAGAAACAAGGTTTTGCATCTTCCAAGAGAAGAAGCTTGCCTTACTGTTGTGGGTTTTTAAAATTTTTTTATTTTTTAGTATTATTTATATTTTATATTGGAGTATAGTTGGTTAACAGTGTGTTGGTTTCCGGTTAGATTCAGCTGTACATACATATACATGTATCTGTTCTTTTTACTCTTTTTTTTCTTGTCTTATTACGTGCACCATTAACAGTGAGCTGGGGAGGGTCAGTGAAAGGGATTGTAGTGAGGCTCTTGAGTAGGACAGAAGAAACTGATGTTCGTCATTGAAGAGCACAGTGGCTACAGTCCCCACAGAGTGGACCTGAACGTGACTGGCAGCACCATGTTGATGATGGAGTGCTATTTTCTTAACATCAGGGAGGCATCAGGTCTAAACTTTGTCACCTGTGACACCTGGCCATACAGTATCATGAATAAACTTGATACTCTATATTTTAAAAGAAAGGGTTATAAACTCCATGTGAAATATAATTTTGCTTTGTTGTAACAGACTTTCTTAGCCCATGGTTTGAACTGCCTTTATGCTCAGATTTTACAGTTTCATCAAAATAGCCTCCTGAACTTCTCAATTTAAAAAGTTCAATTTACTCAAAATATCTAATAGATTTTCACTAACAAAACCTTTACTGTGAAAACCTTTTCTGCTGTATATGTTTTTGGCCACTTAAAACTAAAGTTGCAGAAGATTTTAATTTTTAGTTAAATATTAAAGTACTGTGGGGTATGCCTATCCTCATTGAGTTAGGTACATAAAGAAGAGAACACTGAATTTAAACTGGTATCCTAGTCTTTAAAATACTAATGTATATTTTTCTAAGATGACCAATAGATTTTTATTTGTACATTGAATTTTAAAGCAGTGTATGTAAAATATTTAATAATTTAATAGTTACCTGGCTGAGTCTTCTTACTAAACTGTTGCTTTCCAGAGTGGTTATACTCTGCTAGGTTGAACATGGACCATTTAAATTCATTTTCACCTGCTTGGCTATTTTATATATTGTTAATTTATATATTTATCTTTTCACCCCTTTACAGTTTTGCCATTTGATTAGTAGAAAGTGACTGTGAATTTGTAAGATCAGGGAATTACCAAAGGAAAAAAATATTTAAGTAATAATTTAAAAAATCTATAAAATTCAGTTTTTCTTTTGAAGCAGTTTTTGTCCTAAGAACATTCAAATTCATTTAAGCATAGGAAGCTTGGTACCATATTACTCTATTTGGGGAGAAGTACAATAGGCCAGAATCAGTCTTTATGCTTTCTAAATATATTCACCATATCTATTTAACAGGTTTAAAAAATAACAGCTTTAAATAAGGTATTACCGTGAAGCATGGTGATAGAAGCAGTGGGATGTAGCTGCTTTTGTGAAATGAATAATCAAATCCTTCCTCTGTAATGTCATAATTGTCTGCAGAGTCCTTCAGTCTCTCCTAATACAAGTTTCACTTCTGATGGCTCCCCATCTCCGAGAGGAGGAATTAAACGAAAAGTGGAGGACAGTGACAGTGAACCTGAGCCAGAGGATAACGTCAGGTGAGGCCATTTTTTGGTAGCACTTTGTTAGCAAATTGCTGAAATAGAGGTGGTCTAATTAATGCTGTTTAGCTCAGAGAAGCAGTGCCTTCAGTTGCTTGCCTGTGATCTTTTTATCCACCAGTAATTAATGTGGAGGGTTAGGATAGTCAGTAAATTCCAGTGAGATATGTAAGCTATAGCTGTTAAACCTAAGTATCTAGATTAGTATGCGTGCAGGTTCTCATCCTCCAAGCCACTTTTCCTCAGAGACCAGGCGCTAGATAGGCTAGGCATGAGGTGTTTGGCTCTGACTATGTGATCTGAATGTTACTGTGTGGGGATTAAATTTTCAAGCTGCTTAACCCAGAAAGTTCAGTAACACTTGGATACTTGATACAGTTTGCTTTAATCTTCTCAGTTGAAAAGTTTCTTCCTCAGGATGAAATATGCAGAAATCGTTTGGTTAAGAAATATGTATATTTTTAAAAACCACAAATTTGTATATGCACAGTTCTATTTCATGACATAGGAGTTTCCCTTTAACTGTATACTTCACATTTATGATGGGAAACTGATTCTTTCATTTGTCCAGATCAGAGATTAATAACCTCTTTTATAATTAAATCTAAGCTTGAATCCTAGACTCCCAAGTGCAAAAGGCCAACAGTCTCAATAAATGTAACTCATTAATAATTTAGCAAAATAATAGTCCAAAGTTAAGTGAGCAATAGTGGTCCGAAAGCATGCACAAAAGAAGCTGATGCTTCTTGTATAGATAATGGATGTTGTGTTTGTGTTTATGATTAGAAACCTCACAAATGTCATGTGTGTTCTGCATTTTCCAAACAACCTTTGATGTCAGATACTGCAATCTGTGATGACGTGTCATCGTACTTTTACCCTACCTGAGTTTTTGTCCTCTGCTTCTGTAACAATGGATTTTCCTCTTTAAGTGTTTTCTGTCTTACTATGAAGTCATCATGATCTGGCTAGCTTAATAGTTAACTAATTAATGCTAGCTTAATAGTAAACTTGATTTATTTAGTATTTTATTGTTTAATTTTGGTGCTGGGAATAATCATGGAAATCCTTCAATCAAGAAATGCTTGGGATTCTTAGCATTTATTTTCTTATTGTCTTTTGTATAATGGTGATAATCTACAACATGAATAGAGACATTTCTCCAGATTGATGTTTCCAGATTGAAACCTTTCATAGCCAGAATGGCATATAGTGAAGAACCAGCTACCCCAGGTTGCATCTTGCTGCACAAAATAAGTGGAGATCAGGTCTAGCTGCTCATAGACACAGCTCACAGCTCTGACGACTGATGCTCAGACGAGGAAGGAGCTGGCAGGCCTGCTCCCACTCCCGGGGTGCACCCTGAAAACAAACGTGCTAAATGAGATTCCTACTTTCTGCCTTTTTTTAAAAAAAAACAAAATCGTCTCTGCACTTCTTTCACTTAGGGAAAACAGGCATTGATGGAAGTCTTTTGCACAAGCCAAGTAGTGTAAAGTGAACTTTGGAAAGGGCTTACCTGTATTCTGAAACATGACTACAGTTAATTTGTAAGGTCTGGCACATGGTAGAAAGTGCCCTTACTGTAGAAGCATCTTGAGATCTGTCCTGATGAAAAGAAAATTATTTTGGCTTCTTTGTGTTCTTTCAAGAAAATATTTTAATCTCTCAGAGAATGAGAAATCAGTACTTTGTGGTTCTTCTCATTGTATGTTTAGTAATTAATGATAACTTAGTGAATTGATTGGCCTGCTTCTATGTTTTACCAGAACATGCATATATACATATGTACATGTGCATGCATATCCTTCCCTTTAAGATGCCCAAGCATGAAGAGTATAGATTAGCTATACCAAGTTTCTGCCTAGTTTCTAGATTATTCTTTTATAAATTGTGTTTTACCTTTGAAAGAATTACTCATAGCAAATCTTTTTTTTCAAAGTAGTTTAATTGACTTTCTTTATGCAGTTTAACCTAATAAACTGAGGAACTTGAACTATATAAAAATACATTCAGTATTTGAATCTTAAAATGTAGTTTTAGAATTATCCCACGGTCCAAAAGCATGTAAAACAGTATAAAAATTCAAGCAAATAAGTGTTATGTATCTGCGCTTAGTCACTCAGTCATGCCCAGTTCTTTGTGACCCCAGGGACTATAGCCCACCAGCTCCTCTGTCCACGGGGATTCTCCAGGCAAGAACACTGGAGTGGGTAGCCTATCTCTTCTCCAGGGGAACTTCCTGATCCAGGAATCAAACCAGGGTCTCCAGCATTGCAGGCGGATTCTTTACCAGCTGAGCTACCCAGGAAGCCCTGTTACGTATCTACTTTAGCATAAGTGATGATCCTTTTTTAAAATGTAGTTTTAGAATGATCTTACTGAAGTCATTGTTTTGAATTCTTGATGTTTAACTTCTTTAAGTTGGTAATAAATCCTGTGAAAGTGGAGTTTTTAGAAAATAGTTAAATGAACTGTGTTTGCTAGCGTTACTGTTGAACTCATTTACATTTCACCGGGTCATTAGATATAAGTTGATCGGGGTTATAAATAAGTGTACAGTTACCATGTTGAATCAGGATAAAGTGATCTTGCCTGGTTTGTAGGTTATGGGAAGCTGGTTGGAAACAGCGATACTATAAGAACAAATTTGATGTTGATGCAGCAGATGAAAAATTCCGACGTAAAGTTGTTCAGTCCTATGTTGAAGGACTCTGCTGGGTTCTACGATATTATTACCAGGTACAAAGAATATTTTCCTCTAAATTTCTAGCTGATCATTTTAGAAAGATAATTTTTGTAATAATGTGTATTATTGAGCCTAGTATTTGTTTCCAAAGCTCATTAATGTATACACAGAACTAATTTTTGTTGTTAAAGAATTTCAACATAAAAGAGTGTTGTTGAGTATGCTTTGTCTTGCAAATGACTACAGTTTAGTGTTTTTTTTAAATTGGAATAAAAAAACAACTGAATAACTAATAAGCAGTCACTAAATGAATTGGAAGGAAAAAAATAACTGAGCAACTATTAGATAGTCACTAAATTACAAAACAAAAGAGAAAGCCTGGAAAGTACTAGTAAGAATTGGAAAGGAATTTGAATAATACCATTTCCTCCATGTAAAGTAATGATGTTACTTGAAGTCTGACTTAAAGCCTTTAGTAATTGGGATGTCAGGTTGGTGAGAGGTTAGGTAGACCTAGGGGTTGTAACTTATAGTTAGTATCTGGTTTTGTGTTTGTAGAATTAAGCAAGTTCAGTTTGTTGTGATCTGAAATTATTAAGTAGAAAGTAATTTAATGTGTTAAGTATCAACTATAGAATATTTTAATATAGTGTTTTACTCCTACAAAGATTAATTCACCAGGCACAGAGTCAAAATACATATCATTGAATATTTTTATAAGAAAAAGTTCTCACTGAAAATCTAGGGAATTCTCAAATGAAGTTTTTGCTGGTTTTGCTGTCAGTCACGGTGATGTCCCTTCTCCATCTGTAGGCTCAGTGTCAGCTACACTTTTGTTCTTCATTTTAACTGGAAGCTCTAGAGTTGTAAAGAAATGCCACCAAACATTTGAAGGACAAAAATTTCACCAAATTGTGTTTGTGACTATAAAATTTAGTATTAACTACTGATTTTAAAGGTGTTTTGCTATTTTTTTTAAAATAAAGGGGCCATTGATATGAAGTGAAAGGTTCAGATTGAATCAAAAAACTTTTAGAACTCATGGAAAAGTTAATACATGGACTATCTACTAGAAATCATATGTTTTGTCAGTAGAATATTGTAGATTAATAGCCTAATATTATTTGGTTTTCTGTGTATATCATTAACATAGATTTGTGGCTTTGCTGTTTTTAATGATTCCAGGGCTGTGCGTCCTGGAAGTGGTATTACCCATTCCATTATGCACCATTCGCTTCAGACTTCGAAGGGATTGCAGACATGCCTTCTGATTTTGAGAAGGGTACCAAACCGGTAAGCTGAGCTATTTAGAGCCATAAAATTTATAGAATTTTGCTTAGATCAGAATTGTGTGTCATATGTTAAAGTTTTTTGTTTGTTTTGTTTTTAATAGTTTAAACCACTGGAACAACTTATGGGGGTTTTTCCAGCTGCTAGTGGTAACTTTCTACCTCCATCATGGCGGAAGCTCATGAGTGATCCAGTGAGTCTCTCCCTACCCACCGCCGCCCCCCNGTCTTAAGTAAGACAAGATTGAGGTGCTGTGGGAAGGCAGTTGGTTCTCTTTCCCCACATACGGCAGATCCTTCTAGTGTTCAGCAATATCTGGTTCTGGTCTTCATAGACATTCAGTGAAGCTGTATTTCCTAGCCCTACTTACCTCTAGGTAGAACCATGTGACTGAGTTCTGCCACTTGGAAGAAATGATATATGCCTCCTCTAGTCCTGGATACAAAATGTTGCACGTGCTGGGGTGGGATAGGATGATGGCCAGGGGATCTTGAAATCACAACATCGTGGAGACATGAGATGATATGAGAGGATTCTGGGTCCCCGAGTCACCACTTGGAGAGAGCTGCATGGGGGAGCCGCCCAACCATTAGTATTGGATTTTGCGTGAGCAAGAGATAAACTTGTATTGTGTGAGATCACTGAGATTTGGGATTGTTTCTTACAGTAGTTGGTCTACCCTAATACACCATATCTTGAGTCCACTTCCCCTTGCTGCTGGTATCATTTATCTTCCTTGCCACACACCACCTTTCTCTGCCTTGTTATTCATCGTGGTGAATAATGGCCACCATCAAAAGCAGCTAAGTTGACCCCTCTTCCATTCAAGAGAACAGCTTGATTGCAGCTAAAAACACTTATTTCATATTTCAAATTCCTGCAAGAGAACCGAGTTAAGTCCAACTGGTATTGGATGCTGATCCTGGTCCAATCCATATGTGACATCTATAAGGATAAGGAGGAGGGGCAATTTTCAGAAAAGCAGTGCTTGGCAGCCAGATCCAAACATATTTACCAAAGTACTCTATACTTGCTGTTAACATTTTAAGAAGAGGAACATAGGAAGGGTGCAGACATACTTTTCTTCTGGTACACCCTGAAAGAATGAGTCTCTAAGGAAGGCTTGGCTTTTCAATCAGCAGGTAATGGTTCTTTACACTGGGTAGTGTTTCCCAGTTGCCCGCAAGCTATACTGGTTCAATGTAACAATATTGCCTATATGCAGTGAGGCGCTGGACAGCGGCTGTATCTTCTGGCTCATGGGCCACCCCAGGCGTGATGACCACACTCATACCTCCAGGAGGTGAGAGGTGGGAGTCACTGTCTGGTGCCTGGGTGCTTCAAGTGGAATGAAGCAAAGTCCATAAAGTGACCTTGGGATGGTGTTGTAAAAGATGAGAGAAGAATATGAGTTTGATTGCTTCCAAAGCACAGAATGAATATCACAAACAAAAAGGCAGCCACAGAAATGTCTGCTGTTCCATGTAAATAATTTCCCCATCAATGTCACCTCCCACCACCTAAAAGTCAGGGTTTTGAGCACGGTGGACAAGGCCCTTGGTGAACGGCTCTCTCAGCCTGATGCCCCAATGGGTCCTCACATATTCCATCCCCCAGCCTCCAACCAGACCAGACCATGAGCATTTCCCCCCAAAAGGGCCATGTTTTCTAAAGCCTCCATTTTCAGTGTATGCTTACTCCTTTCCCTGAAATATCCCCTTTCCCTTCCCTGTAAAGAATCCTGCCTAGTGTCAGGACTCAGCTCTCGCACACCTTCTAGGACTAGCAACCCATAGTTAAGGTTAAGCCATTTCTTTTTCCTGCTCCATTGTAACATCTGAATGTGCTTTGTTTTTTTGAACATCTTTTTTTCTCTCTCTAACTGCAAAGATAAAAAAAAATGTTAATGTTACCAACTTTGGAAAGTCCAAATAAGCACAAAAAAAGAAAATAAAAATCTCCCATTATCCCATCCTTCAGGGGGAATATATATATATGCAGTGCACATGCACACACACACATACACATACACGCATACCCAACACACAATACATGTACATATACTTTCCAAAAAATTTTTGCTTTTGTGTTTGCTTTTTCCTTGTAACAAATATATCATGAAGAATTACCTATATGTTTATAATATAATTTTTAATGAATAGTTAATAACCTGTGGATACCCCATAGTTTATTTGATGAAACTTACTGTTGGAGGTTTATGATTGTTTTAAATTTTTCACTGTAATAGATAATCCTGGGATGAATAACCTTGGATGTAAATCCTTGCATACCTCTCTGATTATTTCTTTAGGGTAAAAACCTACAAAGAGAGTTACTGGGTCAAGGAGTGTGCAAACAAAATCCAAAGGCAAGACTGCAAAGAGAATGACTGTCTTGGGAGCCATTTTCAGAAGAGGAAACCATTCCCAGGAATGCTTCTCCCCAGATTATCACTCTCTTTGTCTCAGGGACAGAATTGCATACCGTGTATATGCAGAAACCAGGTACTGCCAAGGGTAGCAAGACTACGTTTGGCTTAGACCACCCAGATGTACCCTATCACATCCAATATTCAAAAAATGGCCTTTTCTTATTAGCAAAGATTTAAGAGTAACTTTTATTTCACATACTGCACACCTATTCATATCCTTTCAAAAGTGACTGTGTTTTACTTTCTGAACCTTACATAGCGCAAGGCTTTGTCTGCCATGAAGTCAGTTCCAGATAGAGGCTTGTCAGATGAATGAATGCCTGCATATATGTGTGCCTATACACAGTTTGGTGTGTATTTCGTAATTCTGATTAAGAACAGGCAGGAGAGTCATTCACTATACAATTTTACTCTAGAGACTGGATAGTTGAAGGATATAAACTCAAGGCAGCCTGGGAACAGAATAAGAGATTTTCCCAGGACATAGCAGGCAGTCACTTCTAAAACTCAGCTTACTTTTCTATTAGTTTAATGTATTTTCCATTGGCTAGCTTTTTTTTTTGATTGCTAGGTATCTTTCTATTTTATATCCATTTAAAAATGAACAGATAAATATTAACTATTAAATGGCAATTAAAACTTTAACCACAATGAAGACATCCATAAGAAAATTTACCAAGAATCTCTGGCCACTGGCTAACTTAAATCAGTTTTACAGTAACCATTACAACACCATCCTTATTTAAGCTAAAAGATCACTGATAAGCTATGGAGAAAAATATCCATCACCTGCAGAAATAAAACAACCCAGATACTAGTTACAGAATTGTTCACCTGTGAATGAGTCCTAGTATAATTATTATGAGAATGAATTTGTAGTTAGCAGTTGTCATGGTCTCTTAAGGCTAGAGTTATAGAGCTCTGGGGAGCAATAGAAAGAAATATCAGTCTATTGTTGAAGAATTAGTATAGTAAGTCATCAACTTGAGTCCTGAAGTTGATGGGAACCAAATAAGTGTTTTGGTGTAGGGGGTATTTCTGTAAGCTTCTTTTGACAATGGAAGGGTTGGATATTTGTCTTCTAAACCGAGGACCTTGAATAGTGCCCAGTTTTTAAATTTCATAATTAAAAATAAAAAAGAATTTTTAAAATATGGGGAGAGAAGTTAAGAACTGCCTTCTATGGAGCCTTAAGTAAATGAACAGGGCTTCCTTTTTTATGTGGTTGGTGATGTCCATCAGCATGGTCATATATCAGCATTATCTCCAAAATGATGAATAATTATACATCTTTTGGTCCATCAATAACCAACTACTTGGTTATGTTAACATAACCAACCTTCATGTGAAAACAATAATTTATATTTGTAATTATTGATAGTGCTATTAAATTGGGTTTTATAGTAATTTATCTAAATCTAACAGTTTATGTTTCTGGTCTGCTTTAAAAAAAAAACATAGAGAATGAATGCATCAAATCACTTTCTTAGTTTTACTGGGATTTTTCAATAGTTAAACATTGAAATGACTTTTGCATGAAGGAGATGTGGACTGTTCAAGGCTGTGTAATTGATTATGAAATCCAATAATCCTCTATCATCCAAACATGAGAGTGATCAATGACAAGCTGATGAGAATTAACGAAGTGAATTATGAAGTGTTAATTTTACAACTCATTGGCACTCACTTGTGTGAAAAGATCATATAAATGTGCTGGTAAGAAAAATGCCGTGTGATTCTGCCAATATTGCCTTCTCCCTGTCTCACTCAGACACAAATCTGAGCATGGCTAATAGTCCTCAGAGCCCAGGCTCACTGTGCAGTTATGTCCAGAGGTGGAGGATGAAGTTTGGACTGATGTTGTGGACTGCACGTTTGTGTGTCCCTCCTCTTCCACCCTCGCTCCCAAATTCATATGTTGAAGCCCTAACCTTCAGTGTCAAGGTCGTTATAGAAGGGGCCTCTGAGTTAGATTAGCTCATGAAGGTGGATTTTCATGATGGGATCAGTGGCCTTATAAGACCAGAAAGAGACAACAGAGCTCTCTGTCATGTGAAGACACAATGAAAAGGCCTCCAGGAGAAGAGCGCCCACCAGGAATCAAACTGGCCAGTACCTTGATTTTGGACTTGGCTTCCAGAACTGCGAGAAATAAATGTCGTGGGTTTCAGGCACCCAGGCTACGATATTTTGTTATGGCAGTCTGGGCTAAGATAGGCTGAGATCTAGGCTTCTGAGGATTTGATAAACAAATTAGACTTCTCAGATGTATTGTTTCATGATTATACCTTTCTTTGTATTAATTTCATTCCTTTTTATTAACAATCTTATCACACTTCAGCATTTCCAGAGTATGCAATTTGACTTTATTACTTTATTGTGCAAATATTTATTAAGCATATATTAATGTAGCCACTCTGGCCTTTAGCTTTGAATAAGATATGAAGGTGACTAAGCATCAGTTCAGTTCAGTTCAGTCGCTCAGTCGTGTCCGACTCTTTGTGATCTCATGAATTGCAGCACGCCAGGCCTCCCTGTCCATCACCAACTCCTAGAGTCCACCCAAACTCATGTCCATTGAGTCAGTGATGCCATCCAGCCATCTCATCCTCTCGTCCCCTTCTCTTCCTGCCCCCAAGCCCTCCCAGCATCAGAGTCTTTTCCAATGAGTCAACTCTTCACATGAGGTGGCCAAAGTATTGGAGTTTCAGCTTCAGCATCAGTCCTTCCAATGAACACCCAGGACTGATCTCCTTCAGAATGGACTGGTTGGATCTCCTTGCAGTCCTAGGGACTCTCAAGAGTCTTCTCCAACACCACAGTTCGAAAGCATCAATTCTTCGGCACTCAGCCCTCTTCATAGTCCAACTCTCACATCCATACATAAACACTGGAAAAACCATAGCCTTTACTAGACGGACCTTTGTTGGCAAAGTAATGCCTCTGATTTTTAATATGCTATCTAGGTTGGTCATAGTTTTCCTTCCAAGGAGTAAGCATCTCTTAATTTAAGTCCCTTGCAATTGGGAATCTAACAGTTTGCATAAAAGGATAACCGAGTCATAAAATCATAACTAACAATAGAGGACTCTGGGAACCCAGGGGGTGAGACTTCTAGAGGATTCCAGGAAGGCTTGCAAGAGGGGTGACTTTTGAGTTTTAGTAAATAGTAAAAATGCATGTGAAAATTAACACTCTAAATTATGAAATATATTAAACATACAGAAAACACAGAAAATACTATCACAAACATCTGTATATCTTTTACTCAAATGAAATACAAGTAAGTTTTATTAGATAGCTCCCCTTCACTCTTCTTTTTTAATTTTTAGAAATAAAATGCAGTAGTTACAGATTAAGTTCCATCCTTTATCCCTTTGTTATTTTCTTATCCAGAAGTAATACTATCTGAAATTGATGAGTGTCATTATACATATTTTGGAATGCTTAGTACATAGGTGAGTATGCATACATAGAACAGTTATATATATGTTTTAAATGCACTTCATAGTGTTCTTCTATAATTTGCCATCTTGATGTTAGCACGTATTTTTGAGATTTAGTCACATGTGGATAGGCTGTTCTTCTACTTTTTCAGGGAGTGCTATGAATTAGTAATATAATAAACTTTCTTATAAAAATCTCATATTCATTTGAAAGAGTATTCTTCAGTTGCCTGGAAATGGAGCTTTTAAAAACCATTTTAAAGAAATGCTCAGACTACATTTTAATCACTTCAAGAAAGTGTTGTTCTAACTCACGGAATTACTTCGTCGCTTGAACACAAACTGCGATATGAATCTTGCTGGTAACAAAATAACACCATCATTATTTATGGAGACTTCCTGTATGGCAGGCGCTGTTAACATGTGGTACATAGAAATTACTTCTTTCATCATTTAAACTTCACCTGTTCTCTTTTTTAAATTTCAACTTTATGTAACCCAAAGCTTTAATTTTAATAAAGTCCAACTGAATCCATTTTTTATGGATCATACTTTTTAAAAATTATCACTGTAGCATAAAATTTACTACCTTAATCATTTTTAAGTATACAGTACAGTAGTGTTAATTATAAACACATTGTTGTGGAACAGATGTCTAGAGCCTTTTCATCTTGCAAAACTAAAACTCTCGTACCCGTTGAACAACAGCTCCCAGTTTCCCCTCCTCAGCAGCCCTCCAGAAGGAATTGCCCCTTTCTGTTCCTATGCATTTGACTATGTTTAAATACGCCAGGTAAGTAGACCCATACAACACTCTGTTCTGTGATTGGCTATTGTCACTTAGCAGAATGTCTTCAGAGTTCAGCAGTGTGTGACAGGATTTCCTTCTCTTTTAAGGCTGAATAATAAGACATTGTATGTAAATATCACATTGTGTTTATCCATCCCCCTTACATTGGCATTTGATTGCTTCCACCTCTTGGGCTATTGTGAATACTGCTGCAGTGAACATGGATGTGCACATATCTCTTTGTGGTCCTGTTTCCAATTCTTTTGGATGCACACTCAGAAGTGGCATTGCTAAATCATATGGTCATTCTATTTTTAACTTTTCGAGGAACCTCTATGCGGTTTTCCGTAGTAGCGGAACCATTTTACATTCCCACCAATAGTATACAATTGTTCCATTTCTCCACATCCTCTTCCGCATTTGTTATTTTCTGTGTTTTGGATAGTGGCCATCTCATGAATGTGAAGTGGTATCTCATGGTGGTTTTGATTTACATTTTACTCATGATCAGTGACCCTGAGCGTCTTTTCATATGCTTTTTTGGACAATTGGGGTCGCAAAGAGTCGGACACGACTGAGCAACAACTGAACTGAACTGATATCGTCTTTGGAGAAAACTCTGTCCACTCCTTTGCTCATTTTTTTCCTAATTCACATTTAAAATATTTTATGCAATTTTCCCTGTGTCTGGCTCTTTTGAGACTTCATGGACTATAGCCAACCAGGCTCCTCTGTCCATGGGGTTTTCCAGGCAAGAATACTGGAGTGGGTTGTCATTTCCTTCTCCAACACTGTGTCTACAGTTTATTACAAAATATTTGCTACATTCCCTTGTGTTTTACAATGCATCCTTGTAGCCTGTCTTCACCCAGTAGTTTTTACCCTCATCCGTACACTGCTCCCCTTTCAGTGGTAACCACTAGCTTATTCTCTATAAGTCTGCTTCTTTTTTAGTATAATCACTAGTTTGTTGTATTTTTTAGATACTACATATAAGTGATATCATATAGTCTTTGTCTATCTGACTTACTCCACTTAGCATAATGCCCTCTAAATCCATCTATGTTGCTGCGAATGGAAAAATTGCATTCTTTTTATGGCCGAGTAATATTCTGTTGTATATATGTACCACATCTTCTTTATCCATTCATCTGTTGATACACACTTAGGTTGCTTTCATATCTTTGCTATTGTAAATAGTCCTGCTATGAACATTGGAGTCTATGTATCTTTTTGATTTAGACATTTGTTTATATTCTTTGGAGAAATGTCAGTGTCCTGCCTATTTTTTTTTTTTTTAAGAAAAAAACTGAGCTATTTGTTTATTTTGTTGTTGAGCCTCCAGAGTTCTTTATGTATTCTGGGGATTAACTCCCTATCAGATATATGGTTTACAACTGTTTTTTTTTCCCATTCCACAGGTTGTCTTTTCACTCTGTTGATTGTTTTTATTACTGCACAGAAATCTGTAAATCTGAGGTGGTTTTATTTGTCTATTTTTGCTCTTGTTGTTTATGCTATAGATGTCATATGAGGCAGATCTTGAGATGCTTTCCTGAAGTTAGTCCTCACATAAAATGATGCTGGGGAAGTGGGTTCTGTGCTCTCAATTTGGGATGGCAGTTTTATTTTTTCCTTATGGTAACCTGCTTTTTCTTCCATCCTTACCTTCAGGGCCTGCCAGCAGATATTATTTGAGACTTTCATGGCTTGAGGTTCCATTAGATTGGGTCTTGAGTAAAAAATTTAGTTTAGGGACAAGTTAAGAAACTTGCCTGAACCATGACTAGCCACCTATAGAGCTGGACTTGAACTTAATCTGACGACATTGCTTCTCTTGTAAGCTGCCTCACATACCACCTCCCCTTCAGTCACTGAAGAGCCAAGTAAGAAGAGGGGCCTTGGGATATTTATCATGGCTAACAGTTATTGAAGTCTTCCTATATATCAAGCACAGCACCCTAAATGCTCACAACCCTATTCAATTATTAGCCCATTTTACAGGTGAGGAAACTGAGACACCAACGAATTCATTTACTTGCCCAAAGTCACACGGTTTTTAAGCGGTGAGGAGGGATTTCGATCTCGGCAGTCTCCAGAACCTGGCCTCTTAAACCTTGTCTTCCCCTGGGTGAAGAGATGTGCCTCACTTCCATTCCTGAAGTGTCCCTGAGGCCTTATTTGTCTGAGAATGAAGTCCATCTGGCTTAAGGGCCATCTCTGTGAAGTGACCAGTCAGTCCTGGGCTCCCGAGAACACAGAACAGGCTGTGCTGAGATTTGGGCTCTAGACAGTCCCCTGGCTCTGCTGTGGGAACTGTCCAGGCAATTGCTTGATGACGGTTTCTCTTAAGTGGATCATATGTTAGAGCCAGCAAGTAGGGCTGGCTACATGACTTATCAGTTTCAGAGCAAAATAGCAATGCGAGTCCCTTTGTTCAAAGAGCCAGGAAAAAAGTGCCAGTAAATTTGTTAAAATATAAAGCCGTTTCCTTTCTTTCAGTCTCTCTCAACATGGCATGATATTTTTTGTGTGCTACTTAATGTCTTTCTAAGTAAAGAAATGGCACCCTACTCCAATACTCTTGCCTGGAAAATCCCATGGACGGAGGAGCCTAGTAGGCTGCAGTCCATGGGGTCGCTAAGAGTCAGACACGACTGAGTGACTTCACTTTCACTTTTCACTTTCATGCATTGGAGAAGGAAATGGCAGCCCACGCCAGTGTTCTTGCCCAGAGAATCCCAGGGGTCGGGGAGCCTGGTGGGCTACCGTCTCTGGGGTTGCACAGAGTCAGACACGACTGAAGTGACTTAGCAGCAGAGTTAGCAAGTAAAGAAAAATTTAAAAATTTAAATAATTAGCATCAGTTACTTTTCATGTTTATATCATGCAATGCCAGTTTTAAATGTAAGCGTCAAGCATTTAATTCACGTGTGGAATCAAGGAATCACATAAGCTATGTTCTACATACATATTTATTTTGTTCTTATCGTAACCGTGGAAATGCTGCACCAAACTAAACTAACTCAATAGTTTTTATTTTACTTCTTAATATGCACACTTTGTATCAACACTCTACAGAAGCTGGGAATTTCATAATACTATATTTGCTCTCATCTGTCTTCTGTCATGCTCGGTTGTATCTGACTCTTTGCGACCCCATGGACTGTAGCCTGCCAGTCTTCTTTGTGTATGGAATTTCCCAGGCAAGAATACTGGAGTGGGTTGCCATTCCCTTCTCCAGGAGATCTACCCGACCCAGAGACTGAACCCGGGTCTCCCGCATTGTAGGCAGAAGCTTTACCGTCTGAGCCACCAGGGAAGTCATAGCAGAGTAACACTGTATTTTTGAGATCAATCTTTAAAAAAAAAAAGNAGAGGTACTTTGCTTTCTTTCTGATATTAGTCAGATTCACATTTGATGTGGGATTTCAGCACCAGATACCTCACAAGTACACAACGATGTTTGCTGCTCAAATTTAACTTAACATTAATCAAGCTTTTCCTTCATGTGGATTTATTTGATTCTCCTAGCAACTTCCTGTTGTAATACTGTGAGCTTCAGAGGTATAAGGTGTAGATGGAGGAGAGATACATGACTGACAAGACGATAGAGCTATTCAGTTGCTAAGCCAAATCTAGAACTCAAGCTTCCGAATTCCAAGGCATATCTCCATGACACCGTGACCCTGCTGCTCTCCGTCTTGTGGCGTCATCCTGCCCCAGGGCACCACTGTTGTGATTCCAGTTCAAGATCCCCTGCTCTGGGACCTGGGGTCTACTGAGCATTTCTGTCCATTCCTGTTCCTTGATCCACCCAATAATCCTAAACATAGATGTTGGAACCAGCCTGCAGAGATGTCAGCAATACCAACTACAACCATAAAAGCTGACATTTACTGAGGGCTCATCATGGGCCAAGTGATATGATTTATATGGATTGGTCTATGTATTCTACTGTACATGGCAATTTAAAGTGACTGCAATTGAGTTCTGTAAATACTACACATCCTACTGTGTATCTTATCAAACATTGCTAAAGCTGTTTTACAAAGAAAGCATATCTACCCATACGAAGGGAATAGAAAAAGAATCAACGTATTAAAGAGAACAAAATAAAATCAAAGTAGAACCAACAAATCCGGTCTCTAGGTCCTTTCTCTTTCTGCACTAAGTCAACAATCCGCCATTAGCCTCACTGGTGGACCAGTCCCAACCTAGCACTGAGCTAGTGACACAGGGAAATAAATCTTTATATTGAAGATTGTCTTGGCTGTTTGTTCTCGATACTAAAGGTCCTCTTGCCATAGAGAGGCACTACCTCCACCTCCCTCCAGGTAGTCAGCCCTCCATATCTGCAGGTTCCACAGCCATGGTTTCAACCAACCATGGAGGGAAGCCTTGGATACCAAGGGCCGACAGTACTCTGACATTTTATATAAGGGACTTTAGCATCCCTGCGTGTGGTGTTCCCTCGAGGAGGAGGGACTCCTCCAACCAATCCTCCGTGGATCCCAGGGATGACTGTACCTATAAAACCTCCCTGTAAGACCCTCCTATATGCCTGTGTTAAGTTACGGCATTGTCAGAGGATCCGAGCAGAATTGGGGGATGTTAAAATGAAAGGAAAATAAAGAACTCTCATGTCTAGAAGAAGGAACAC
>SJYV01021315.1:562913-575037 GCA_006410875.1 Neotragus pygmaeus
TTTTCATTGCAGTGGTGAATGGAATTGTTTCCTTAATTTCTCTTTCTGTTTTCTCATTGTTAGTGTATAGGAACACAAGGGATTTCTGTGTATTGATTTTATATCCTGCAGATTTACTATATTCATTGATTAGCTCTAGTAATTTTCTGGTGGTGTCTTTGGGGTTTTCTATGTAAAGGATCATATCATCTGCAAAGAGTGAGAGTTTTGACTTCTTCTTTTCCAATCTGGATTCATTTTATTTCCTTTTCTTCTCTGATTGCTGTGGCTAAGACTTCCAAAACTATGTTGAATAGTAGTGGTGAGAGTGGTCACCCTTGTCTTATTCCTGACTTTAGAGGAGATGCTTTCAATTTTTCACCGTTGAGGATAATGTTTGCTGTGGATTTATCATAGATGGCTTTTATTATGTTGAGGTATATTCCTTCTGTCTGTTTTCTGGAGAGTTTTCATCATAAACGGGTGTTGAATTTTGTCAAATGCTTTCTCAGCATCTATTGAGATAATCATATAGTTTTTATCTTTCAATTTGTTGATATGGTGTATCACATTGATCAATTTGTGAATACTGAAGAATCCTTGCATCCCTGGGATAAAGCCCACTTGGTCATGATGTATGATCTTTTAATATCTTGTTGAATTCTGTTTGTTAGAATTTTGTTGAGGCTCAATCTTAATACATAGTACGAGTTTACTCCTATTTAATGCTATAGTACATTTTATGAATGTGCCACATTTTATTTACTTACTGGTGGGTGGTTTAGTTGTTTCCAGTAGTTCACTGTTGTAAACAGTTCTGCAATGAACATGTTTTTTGCACATGTGAGAGTTTCTGTATGATGGGATGTGACATGTACCAAATTGCTCTCCAAAGAGGTTGTGCTAATATACTCTCTCACTGGCTGTGTGTAAGAGTTTGTATTTCACTACATCCTGGACAATGCTGGATAGTGTCAGAGTTTTTTCATTCTTTTCCATTCTTTCCATTTTGTAGACTTTAAAAAGACCCTGATGCTGGGAAAGATTGGGGGCAGGAGGAGAAGGGGGCAACAAAGGATGATATGGTTAGATGGCATCACTGACTCAATGGACATGAGTCTGAGCAAATGCTAGGAGATTGTGAAGGACAGGGAAGCCTGGCGTGCTGCAGTCCATGGGGTCTGTACAGACACGAGCAAAGTCAGAAACAACTTAGTGAGTTAACAACAAAAATCCTCAGGACTTGGGCAGAAATAGTTCTAGGACCTAAGAATTCACTCCCCAACCTAGGACTTGGGGATCAGTTTATCTTCAGTTTTACTTCTTTACTTATTTATTTTTGGCTGTGCCATGTGGCATGTAGGATCTTAGTTCCCTGACCAGGAATCAACCCACACCCACTGAAATGGAAATGCAGAGTCTTAACCACTTGGACTCCAGGGAAGTCCCAGGAGTCAGTTTAAATATTAACCATTTATGCACTTTCCCCTCTACTTTGAACAATACTTTCAGAGACAGTTTAAGGCAGTTGACACAGTTGCAGGCCTGGAGTTTGGCTTTTGCCCTGATGTGTCACCCCAAGTCTGGTGGTGAGGGGATGCAGTCTGTCTAGCCTCCATTTCACAAACCTCCTGGAAAACACAACTAGTTGTCTTGTGTGTTTTTCTGAGTATGTGTGGTGAATGGGGGTAGTGTATCAAGGGTGACATTGTCTACTGTTATTTGAAGAGTCTGGGCCACTTCAAGATAGAGTTGGAGGTAAATTTCAACGAACCACTGAATTTAAAAGGTTTCATCAGAATAAGCTCAGGCATTATTAATGCAACTGAGGAGAAAGTTCGTTTGGATAGAGATGCTGGCTGATTCAAATCTGAAAGGTAGATGTGATTCTGCTTAGTATGAAAACAAGGTGTGCTTTTGTAGATCAACATGCTTACTACTATACAAATCATGTATCATGCTACAGAACTCATTGCTTGAAGATAATATACATAAGAAGAAATCCTCCTTCTGTACTCTGTCCCAGAGGACTTCCTGTTGGCTGAAAGGTTGGAAGGGACAGGTATTCATTTACAGAGGTTTATAGGCGTGAATTAGAGCTTAAATTTTTCTCGGAGGAACACTGGCCTGGAATTAAGCCTTGCATTTATGAATAGTGCAGAGAGATGCCAGGGAAAAGGGCAATGTGATAGCTGGGTCTCTGTGTAGCCACACTCCACAAACCTCTCTCCTTTACTTAACTCAGACCTAGGTTTGTTTACTCATGAGCTAATTAACCTTTAAGCCTTAATATTCTCATCTGAAAATGAGGATGATAATAATTCTAATTTCACAGGACTGTTGTGACAATTAAAATAGATAATGCATTTGAAGTGCCTATAAGGACGCACTTGATAAATGCCAGCTCTTCTTATTATTAGCTTCTACCCTCTCTGAATTCTTAAAAGGCTTTTGGTGAAGTGCCTCATCATTTAGTAGTCAATAGCATACTGTCTTGTATAGTTTGCTAGTGTTTCTTCTGGGTTAATCTCTCATGCATCATTGATCTTAGGAAGGAGATACTATCTTAATGTCTAAACCTGCTCCTTTACAATGTACAGAATGTGTCCACAGATATTCTTTTACATGTCTTTTGAATCTCTCACTTGCCCAGCCCAAAGCTGAACACAGACAAGGCAGTCTAAAATACGTATTGATGGACTGATGCTTCTTTGTCAGAAAGATGAATCCCTCCAGAAGTTACTGCTATGATCGTGAATCAAAGAGCTTCAATTTGAAGAAAGAGCACAGTGTATTTTAAAACATCGCAAAAGAAAGCTTCTTTTCTTGAGAATTTTGTCTGCTAAATTAAATACAAAATGATTATTAATCCTTTTCTATGGGAGCACTCTGGGGAAGTTAAAAAGTTCCTGTGGCACACTGTCCCTTTTTGAAGAGGAAAACACAGTACTGTAAAGGTTCGTGGAGCCCATTGCTAAGCAACAGAGCTGGATCTGGACTGAACAGGGGTAAGAATTCTTTGTTCAGTATGATGAATTACAAAATAGAAAATGCTTAATAGAATCTCCAGTCAGTTCAGTTCAGTCGTGTCCAACTCTTTGCAACCCCATGGACTGTGGCACGCCAGGCCTCCCTGTCCATCACCAACTCCCGCAGTTTACTGAAACTCATGTCCATCGAGTAGGTGATGCCATTGAACCATCTCATCCTTTGTCATCCCCTTTTCCTTCCATCTTCAATCTTTCCCAGCATCAGGGTCTTTTCAAATGAGTCAGTTGTTCCCATCAGGTAGCCAAAGTATTGGAGTTTCAGCTTCAGCATCAGTCCTTCCAGTGAATATTCAGGACTGATTTCCTTTATGATGGACTGGTTTGATCTCCTTGCAGTCCAAAGGACTCTCAAGAGTCTTCTCCATCACCATAGTTCAAAAGCATCAATTCTTTGGTGNGAAAAGACCCTGATGCTGGGAAAGATTGAAGGTGGGAGGAGAAGGGGACGACAAAGGATGAGATGGTTGAATGGCATGACCAACTCAATGGACATGAGTTTGAGCAAGCTTGGGAGCTGGTCATGAACTGGGAAGCCTGGTGTGCTACGGTCCATGGGGTCACAAAGAGTCAGACATGACTGACTGAACTGAACTGAAAGACTTACGGAATGAAAGAATTTTCTATATTTTGCCATCCAAACTTGGATTAGCCATGATTAATGTAATTTTAATAGTCACATTATGATAAATAGTAAATCAGGTTGAGACAAATTAATCATTTTATCTCCTTTGAATTAATTCATGAAGCCTGGGATTTGGCTCCATTGATGCCTTATGAAGTTGCTTCGTGATGTATTAATAGAAACGCTCAAGAGTATCCGTGTGGAGATTTACTTACACTCTTTTGAAAAATATATTAGACATTTAGTTTAAATGTTTAACATTGATCATCACTTAAAGTTTATTATTTGTCTTTATTATTTTCTCATTCCTTCTGTTCACAGACTTTGTAGAAATAAGGGCAGTAAAAATTAGTATTAAATTTAAGGTGATAATTTAGTATTCAAAAAATGTGTAATAACAGTAGAACACAAGAAAGTCTCAAACACACTAAGCCAGCTGCTGTTTCCCATCAAAGTCCCTTTCAACAAGTCATTTTAACCTCTTCTTCCACCGTTATTTTTCTGAAGTGATGTGTGTTTAGTACTACCATTTTCCACACCTTTTCCCTTGATTATTCTCTGTGGTGCAGAAGATCAATAAAATAACTCAAAGAGAATTGTGGAACAAAGGGGAATAAGTAATAATTTAACAATTGAAATAATTATTTTATGAGATTTTAGAGTTGACTTACGCAGTAACTGGAATTTCGTATTAACTTGAACAGAATGGTACTGGGAAATGCAGCCCATTGCTTGGGGCTATGCAAGTGTAGTGCTGTGTGGGCATATTGTGTTACACGTATGGATTGGGATTTAGGTTGCTTTTGAAGATGCTTTGTGGAGGAGTAATAGGAAAAGGAGACATAGGAGAATAGGAAGTAGTAAATAAAACTATAAGTGTATTTATGTGAGTATGTGTTAAATGAGTAAGTAAATACATAGACATGCAGACAACCTGCTATTACTATAGTATAAATTACCCAGAGGAAAGGTGAGGCAGTGTGCATCAGTTACAGCTTCTCCACATCCTTACTGATAGTAAGTAGCTTTCTGTTTCCTTTGATAGTAGCCATCTGGATGGGTGTGAAACAATGTCTCATTGTGGTTTTTATTTTCATTTTCCTAGTGATTAGTGATATTGATCATTGTTTTCATTTGCTCACTAATATTCCTGTATCTTTTTTGGAAAATTGTTTAAGTCCTTGGCCCATTTTTGACTTGGTTTTTTGGTACTGTATGGTAGATGTCTTTTGTATGTTCCAGACTCTAATCTTTTATCAAATACATGATTTGCATATAGTTTCTCCCATTCTGTGCATGTGTTTTCTTTTTCCCTCTGTTGATAGTGTCCTCTGATGCCCAGACATTCTTAATTTTGGTCAAGTCCAGTTTTAGTTGGAGTGTTTTGTTGTTCCTGCCTTTACTTTTGGTGTCTTAAGAAATCACTGCCTGGCCCCGTGTCATTGAAGCTTCCTCTGTATGTTTTCTTCTAAAAGCTTGATAGTTCTGGCTCTTTACATTTAGGACATTTGAGCCATTTTGAGTTAATTTTTGTATATGGTGTAACGTAAGAGTCCAGCTTCTTTCTTTTGTGTGTGGATATCTGTTTTCGCAGTGCTGGTTGCTGACGAGACTGCTTTTTCCCCACTCAGTGGTCTTGGGGGAGGTTATTCCTGGGCCGTCTGTTCCATTGGTCAGTAAGTCTGTCTGATGCCAGTACTGTATACTGTTTTAATTACTGTACCTTTGCAGTAAGTTTTGAAATCAGAATATTGGAGTCCTCTAACTTATTTTTCTTGGTCAATATTGTTTTGAGTCCCTTGAGATTCCAAATGAATTTTAGGGTGGGTTTGCATGCGTGCATGTTCAGTCATGTCTGAGTCTTTGGGACCCGCCCTGGACTGTAGCCCGCCAGGCTCCTCTGTACATGGGATTCTTCTGGCAAGAACACTGGAGTGGGTTGCCTTCCTTCTCCAGGAGATCTTCCCGACCCAGGGATTGAACCCATTTCTGCATCAGCAGGCAAATTCTTTACCACTGCACCACCCGGGCAGTCCCAGCATGGATTTAACTCAGACCTTTAATATTTTTATATCTTATATAAATATTTTCACTTAGTAGACTCTGTACCAAGAATATACCTTTCTTGAGGTAAAACTTACTACTATTGGGAGGTTTAGTTTTTTTCTCCATACATGTGTTTAAAACTTATGGAAGGTAATGATAATAGGTTACGTTCTTGCCTAAATTGAGTACATCTGAAATGATAGAAGATAAAACTTATCTGGGTATACTTCCAACATTTGTTGATCATACAAATACTATATGTAATAATATAACATATTTCAAATATGTTTTTTATATGAACAGAGAATATAAGTTATTTGATCAGAGTCACACAGTGTCAGAAGTAAGATCAGAACCTGGCAAGTGTGACAACTGTTTTTACCTAAATAGTACCACCATTTGGACTGCCTCTGGGCTGTTGAGATGATTAAATGAGCCATTGGATATAAGTGCTCAGGAAAAAGTCACCACTGCTGTCGTTTTTACTATCATTTCATTCTCCAGCACCACCATCTTCATACCTGGGTGCAAAGTATTCTTTCTTCCACTGGCCAGTAGGTCTTGTTTGTTACTTATTAACCATATTGCTGTCATTAGCACTGCAAATTGCTTACTGTTTGCTTCTGGAGTTGATATCGTAGGAAAGTCTCTCATAATTTGTTTAGATGCTGAATCTAGTAGGTTGAAAATGAAACCTAGGGAGTGTTTTAGCTTTTCATGGTAACTTATGTGTGACTAACTAAACTCAAACAACTCTTGAAGTTTTTTTCCATCTAAGTGTTTATCAGCTTTTTGACCCTATGGGGAAATTCACAGTAGAACTTAGTTTATTTTTAACTTAAAAAAAATACATATATGTAGTCTCCTTAGTAGGTAGTACAATTGAACACATTTCTTAACTTTGAAAATATGGCAGCTAAATCATTAATGACAACTTTGGAAACTTTCCACTTCTAATCATTTTAAAGGGAATAATCATAAATGCAGCAGTTTTGAATGGCAGTAGTTTCAAAATTGTTTAGCTTCATTTAGCATTTCTCTTTGCTATTTATCTTAAGTTTTTTATTTGTCAAAGATACTATTATAGACAGCATAACTTACTATGCTTCAAAAGCATCATATGTTTTTCTAGTAATGGATTCTGCATTTACTGGTGTGCTTCTTTGAAGATGATGCACATATGTCTAGCTAAAACAATGACCTTAATTCTGTCACACTCCAGAGGACAATTTTCAGCCTGAAAATTAACATCTCTTCTACCATCCCCAAGTTACCTAAGCACATAAATCTCTAAAAATTTTGTGTAAGTTAATTATTAGGTTTTAAAATGTGATAGAACTTCTAAATACTTTTGTTGAATGATCTTGTTTTATAAAAGAATCCAAGGTTCTAGAATGATGAAAGGATAAGCCCAAGCCCTTTGGGGAATTGACTAACTTGTCCAAGGCCATCTTATAAGGAAGATGAGAACAGGCTGCTATCTTAATTGTTCTTTTAACTTAAAATTTTTATCATCACAGAGTTAAGATCAAAGATGGCTTTCCGTATGAGCCATTTTAAGAATGGAAAATGGGAAGTTTTTTTCTTCTGCAGTTGAATTTTGACTAAATAGTTCAGTTCCGAGATGTTTTTATGTTTGTGGGAATATTCTACTAGAAATGCCCATTTGGGCTAGTTGACATTGAGGTGACTCTAATACTTGGGGCGGTTGGTGTGCTTTTGTGTCCCCAGGTGTGGCTCTGTTGCCGTTTGTGGACGAGCGGAGATTGCGTGCTGCCCTGGAAGAGGTGTACCCGGACCTCACCCCTGAAGAGAGTAAGGCCGTGCCCACCGGGAGACAGTCTGTGTGACACAGGCTTCACGTTTGCTTTAGAATTATACCTTTTTTTTCATTTGTCAACTTTTTCATAATGGAGGCATAAGTCATTGATTTTACTTCTTTGTAACAAAAATTAGTTTCTTAAAATTAATACTACGTGTACATTGAGTAGTAATTAAATAGTAAATTAAATTGAAAGTTTTTAAGTTATAAGTGTTTGATTTCCTCCATCTCCCTTCTTCCCTTCATCTTCCCCCACCTCCCAGATTATAATAATTTTGCTTGAAGGTTAAGATGAGTTGCAGGCATTTACTCTCGGATTGTTAACTTGAAATGTTATTTTTTGCAACAAGTGGGATTTTTGTCATTATACTGATAGTTAAAATATTAGGAAATTGCAAGGTTGGGTTCAACTGGAAAATTTAATACCAGTGTAACAAACCTATAGAAATAATTTTATCAGCCTTAGGTTAATTTTTGTTCTCAGATGATACAATTTGTATTTCCTTAGGGAATGTTTATATCTTAAAAGAAATTGAGTTCTACATAAATAAAATCTTGCAATTCTGTGTGCAAGTATCTTTTAGTGACTTTTTTCCTAATAGTCATTGATTTTTAAAGTTTTTTTGAGATAAAATTTTTTTTTATAATCATTGATTTTTGAAACCTTATTTATTGTCACAGTATTTTTTCTTCTGCAGAGGCACATCACCTAAATTTAGACCCTGTCTCTTATNGTGACTTTTTTCCTAATAGTCATTGATTTTTAAAGTTTTTTTGAGATAAAATTTTTTTTTATAATCATTGATTTTTGAAACCTTATTTATTGTCACAGTATTTTTTCTTCTGCAGAGGCACATCACCTAAATTTAGACCTCTTGTTATTTTCTCACAGACTCTATAATTAAGTTTTTAAAAAATCATTCATTTATTTATTTGGCTGCATAGGGTCTTGGTTGCATTATGCGGATCTTTTGCTGTAGCACTTGGGCCCTCTAGTTGTGGCACTCAGGCTTAGTTCCCCAACCAGGGCTCGAACCCGCACCCTGTACTGGCAATTGGATTCTTAACCAGTGGTCGACCAGGGAAGTCCCTATAATAAAGCTTTAAAAATTTAGATGCATCTTCTAATTTTGGTCTCATAATAAAAATTGCTCTTGCGGATATGTTTGATCTTGTCCTGCGTTCCCCCCAGCCAGAAGAAACAGTCTTGGAGGTGATGTCTTATTTGTTGGGAAACATCACCCACTGCACGACTTCATTTTAGAGCTGTACAAGACAGGTTCCACAGAGGTATGGTTTCTTTTCCATCATGATGTGTTTCTTGACAGTGTATTCATTTGATTATTTAATCAGGAATGCATTTTTACAATGTTGGCCAAATATAAACCTAATTTACCATTCGGAGCATTTTTAAGTGTGTGATTTTGTGGCATTAAGACCATTTACAAAGTTGTGCATCTTCTTGATCAGAAACTCTGTACCCGTCAGACAGCATTAAACACTCCTCCACATCCTTCCCTGCCCCCAGCCTCTCAGAACCTCTCTGCTACTTGCTGATTTTATGGAGTCGCCTAATTTTGACACCTCCCCTAGGTCACATCATACAGTGTTTGTCCTCCCATGTCTGGCTCACTTCATTTAGCAGAATTTTCAGGGTTTAGCCATCTTATGTCAGTGTTTCTTTTCTTTTATGGCTGAATGATAGTTCATTTGTGTATATACTACATTTCATTAGTCCACTCATCTGTTGATGGGAACTTGCATGGTTTCTACCTTTGGGGTGTTAAGAATGGTAGTCCTGTGGCCACTGGTGAACAAACATGTTTGAGTTCCTGCTTTCCATTCTTTCACCTGTATAATATGGACTGGGTTGGTTTTTTTCCCCCACAGTCAGTGGATGTACCACCTGAGCTATGTCATGGGATCCAAGGGAAGTTTTCTTTGGATGAGGAAGCTGTTCTTCCAGATCAGTAAGCATCACTGTATAAAATTGAGGGGGTGAGAGGATGTTTAGTTAGCATTTCTACTTTGTTGCCTAAATGTTTCATTTTCTAGAAATATAAGAAAGTAGTGAGAAAACAAAATAACATGAAACCCTTGGACTTGGGGTCAGAGCCCAGCTCTTGAGGCGATCCACAAGGTCAAAATTACTTTCATAATCTTATTAAAGTGTCAGGATGTCGTGTACCTTGTTGTGTACCTGTCTCTCAACTGTTTGGTGTTCCTTGTTTATGAAATGCCTGTCCATTTTTCTATTCAGTTATCTGTTCCCCCACTGCTCCCTTTTTGGTTTATAGAATATAAAGAATTCTTATAGCAGAATTCTTCACAAATTCTGATATAAGCCCCTTGTTCATAATTGTTTTCTATTAGTGAAATTACAAACAGGGCCCTTTTTAAAAGTTACCTGTGATTATATTATTTTTTTATTGGTTTAGTGATTTGTCTCTCAAAGTCTAAGAAATACAGCAACACTTTGTTTCCACTTTTCCCAAAGGTTACAACTTACAAACAGATGGTTCTTTTGTTTCTTTTTAGAGTAGTATGTTCTCCTATTCCAGTGTTAAAGGATCTGACACACAATGCTGTGATCAGGTAAGTTTCCCCAAATTCCTTACATTTGCCCAGAGAACAGCTCTGAACTTGCAAATAAGTTTAAGAATAGACCTGTGATTCACAGGGAAACGGTAACTATTATTTCAGCAAGTCTTTGATATTTGGAGAGTCCCTGTGTTGCAGACCTCCCAGTAGAGCCTCTTGACTTTAAATTATGTATATTGTTAAGGTTACTGACTTAACAAGCTTACTTCTCTGCTTTCTGGTTTCCCCTAACAACCTCTAATTCTTCCTGGATTAGAGAGGTGGGAGGTAGAAAGTAGGAGTTTCCAGGAGTTGTGTGCTGTGTAGGTTCAAACAGACCTCTGCACCCTGGAGGCCCACATGGCTTCAGGGTATTGTAACATAATATAAATTGTATTTATATTCGTGGCCCTGTAGAGTTCAAAAACAGAACTCTTAATATACTTTATTTTGGTTAAGATGAGATAGAATGAATTTGTGAAATATTTTTTTAAATCAACAATTACAAACTTCTAAAGGGCTAATTTCTGCTACGTGGAAAACTCATACTTCATTTCCTCAATGGTGACAGCATTTTCTGCCAAGTATGTAAAACATAATACAGCTCTTTAAAGATCAGCAAACTTACTCTGCATCTGTGTAACTGCTGTATGAATCCCTAATCTTGGCGGCAAGGTTTATGTTGTTGTTTCCCTCCCTCTTTAGATGAGAACAGGGCAAATGTTCAAGTAACTCAAGGATTTTGTAAAAGCTGTTCCTGAATACTATTTTCCCACATGTTATTATTTCTCTCACTCTGGGGAACTATTTTGGATTTTACTTCGATTTCTCATTGTGAAGTATAAGCATGTTTATTTCCCCATCTTTAATGGATTTAGATAGCAGCTGCCATTCTAGGAAGGCTTTCACTTATAGAAATCCTTTGTGAATTTGAAAAATCTTGCTAGATTAATTGCCTTCATCTCTCACCACCCCCATTCTTAAATTTGCGGTGGATCATTTTTTAAATTAATTTGTACTGGCATATAGTTGCTTTACCCTTTATCTTTACCCACAGTTTTTGTTTATCTTGGCATATAATTGTTCTGGCTCTTTGTCTTTGGGCTCTTTTGTTGAAGGTGGGATTCAGAATCACAAGCTAGGTTCCTGTGTCCACCACAAACAGTCTGATTCTGGCAGAGCCAGTGTGGACTCTGTGTTTAACCCCTGGGTCCCTGTTGCAGCAGACCTTCAGGCCGGTTACTGCCACGAGTCCTCTCCGGATTGGCACAGGTTTGCTGTGCTCCTTAGTTTCTCAGTGTGTTTTCAAGGGTCTTCTTTTGCAGCCCCCTAAAAATAGTAAGTTCTACTTAACTTTCTAATTATGACAGAAACTTGTCCAAGGAAGAGTTCCAGAGTTGACAAATCCTGGTTATGATGGTGATGCTGATTTCTGAGCCTGAAATTTCCTTTGGTGTTATTTGATATCCATTGTTTTCACAAGATTATTAAATTTATAAAAGAAATCTCAAATCCAGCTGTATATTCAGGTATATGTTGAATATAACTGCATAGTAAAATTGAGTTAATTTCCTGGAGATGCCTGAAAGACCAAAAGTAACTCTTTTCTTACGAGGTCATTTTCAGTCTTTTCTCTGAGGGGTCATGCTGAGACTGATGCAGTTTACTTTAGCTTTTTGGATGTTTGTTTCAGGGCTTCTTCTGTATCCCAGTGTTGTTCTTGCTTTATAAACAAAAAATCTGAACATGCAACCTCCAGTCCCCCCTGCCAGTTACTCCTGTATCATGAGAAACGCTGGACTGGGAGAAACACAAGCTGGAATCAAGATTGCCGGGAGAAATATCAATCACCTCAGATATGCAGATGACACCACCCTTACGGCAGAAAGTGAAGAGGAGCTAAAAAGCCTCTTGATGAAAGTGAAAGAGGAGAGTGAAAAAGTTGGCTTAAAGCTCAACATTCAGAAAACAAAGATCATGGCATCCGGTCCCATCACTTCATGGGAAATAGATGGGGAAACAGTG
>SJYV01021315.1:579398-613880 GCA_006410875.1 Neotragus pygmaeus
GGCTATGGTTTTTCCTGTGGTCATGTATGGATGTGAGAGTTGGACTGTGAAGAAGGCTGAGCGCCGAAGAATTGATGCTTTTGAACTGTGGTGTTGGACAAGACTCTTGAGAGTCCCTTGGACTGCAAGGAGATCCAACCAGTCCATTCTGCAGGAGATCAGCACTGGGATTTCTTTGGAAGGAATGATGCTAAAGCTGAAACTCCAGTACTTTGGCCACCTCATGCGAAGAGTTGACTCATTGGAAAAGACTCTGATGGTGGGAGGGATTAGGGGCAGGAGGAGAAGGGGACGACAGAGGATGAGATGGCTGGATGGCATCACGGACCCGATGGATGTGAGTCTGAGTGAACTCCGGGAGATGGTGATGAACAGGGAGGCCTGGCGTGCTGCGATTCATGGAGTCACAGAGAGTCGGACACGACTGAGCGACTGAACTGAACTGATGTTGACTCCTGGCATTTCCCTCCTTCTCTCTGTGCATCTGGTGTTGGAGTCCGTATTTGAGAAACTGTCTCCTTGAGTCCACTTTAGTGGACTTTCCCTCATCTCCTCTTCCCATCGCATTAGTTCTTACCTGTGTTGTTGAGGAAATATAGAAGTTATTGAAGTGTCTTAAATTCATGGAAGGATCTTAGAGAATACAATCAGCTGTGACCTAGGAATTTTTTTTCAATTCTTATTCCATAAATCTTCCCACATAGTAGTTTAACTGTGAGTAGAGCTGAGCCATCTCCCTGAATTTCTCTCGTCCTTCTCTTCTTCTACCATTGTAGCTTGCTCAGGCCTGGTAATTTTACAGTAGCTCTTTGGTAACTGTAAATATATAACACCTCTGTTTGATTCTCAGTTTTCTTACCATCTGGAGGAGCAGGTGCCACCCTCCGTGTCACCTGGGCTCCCTGCCCACACTGGCTGCTGTGTCCTGCACCCACACACACCTCCTTGCCCATCTCTCCATCTTTCCCTCACCTCTTGTTCCCCCATTGCCCAGACTTAGGAACTTCAACTCCTCATGGTACGTGACTCCGTGTACTGATACCACTGCTCTGGAACCATCTTTCTTTCCAATTATTTCTCATATCTGGTTTTTCCCAGTGAACCTGTTTATATTCTCTTCTCCTGGATTACTGTAGTGCTCTCCCAGCTGATTTCCCCCACCCCACCCCAGATCCCACCTACCTTCCCACTGAATCTTCTCTCATCTTTCTTAACCACTGCCACCCCTTGGAGACCTTTGGTTCCTGCCATAGTTTGGTGGATCCGTGCTCTGTATCTGGGTCTCCACAGCTCCGCAGGGACGCCTCCTCCTTGCTCTCCAGGTTGGTCCCTCCGTGAAGACCCCCTACCTCGCATACGCGTGCATTTAGCCCACACTCACAAGGTCCTATGTGGAAGGCAAGTGACAGTCTTTGATCAGCATCTTTCTTGTGCCTGTTGTGGCCTTTTCCACTTTCATCCTTACTAAACTGTTAAACTTTTCCAGTCTATCTCCCCTATTAGAAGTGGAGGCAGGCCCCATGGTTGGGCACTGTTTGTGCCTCTGTGCCCACCATGAGACCATGTATACAGTAGGCATGCTGAAAATTTTTTGGTAAACTGCTGAAAAGGCCTGCAGACACTAAGAGAATGGCTTTGAGATACTTTAGTTGCAGGCCTTGCGTTATTACCCATTTTCTCTGTTTAGAGAAAGCTTTGTGTCTAGAAAGCCCCAACAAATCCACATACCTACCTATCACCTTCTCTCATCCTCTTAAACTTTTCACATTGCCTATTGTACCTGGCCCTGCCCTAAGCCACCTGGAGTAGAGAACATCTGAGATAAAAACAGTCATGGTGAAGAGTGAGTTTATAAGAGGAACAGATTGAGTCAATGAAGTGCTGTTCAGCTGATCTTGAGCTTATAGCATCTTTATTATAAATGGAACCATTTTTATGTACTTAAAATATACACTTAACAAAAATTTCTCTACAACAGATGGGCCCTAATTATTTTAAGTGGCATTATTTGAAGAGAAAAAAAGTTAGCTATCTAAAATGTCAACCAGTTCAATAAAACCCTTTTTTCACTGATTGCAACTGTAATCTGTAATCTTCAGAGGATCTTTGGAGAATATAAAAAAGCACAGATAAGGAAAGGAAATGGTTGGAAATGGTTGCGTGTACAGATAACCTTCTGGTGAACGTGTGTCTAGTCTGTTGCCTGTATTTCCCCCTCGTCATTAAGTATTTTGTTACTACATGTTAAGAAATGCCAATTGAGGATACCATTTATATTTATTATTTTTTAAAAATTGAAAATTTATTTTTGGTTGCCCTGGGTCTTTCCTGCTGCATGTGGGCTTTCTCTAGTTGTGCTGAGCAGTGACTGCTCTCTGGTTTCACTGCAGAGGTATCTCATTGAGGTGGCTTCTCTTGCTGCAGATCACAGGCTTTAGGGCGTGTGGGCTCAGCAGTTGTGGTGCACAGGCTTGGTTGCCTCTGGCATGTGGGGTTTTCCTGGACCAGGGATGGAACCCACGTCCCCAGCACTGACAGACAGATTCTTAACCACTGGACCACCAGGGAAGTCTCCGAGGACACCGTTTTTAGAAAGAACCATAGTTTCTTTAACCAGTCCACTATTTGCCCATACACTTAGGTTTTACAGTTTTTCAGCATTATGAATCCTGATGTTATGAGCATCCTTAGATGTAAACTAGGTGCATATCCAGAGTCCTAGAAGAGACATTGCTTTGTCAGAAGGAAGAGTTGTGTGCTTTGGATGAGACACATACACACAGACACACCCACCCACACACACTCAAAAAGGCAGCTTGGCCCAACTTGTTAAAAGTCTGAGTCTGAATATACAGCCATCACATTGTTTCATATTGTGACTCTTTACATTCTCACAGAAACACATTAGTTGAGCAGGATATGGGGCTTCCAACAGGGAGACTTTGTGTTTTTTCCCCTGTGGATTATCTGTTCATTATTTTTGATTTTGCAAATGTTTCTACTGTTTCTTGCAACAAGTGCTGATCTTCTTGAAGATGTTCGAGGGAGGGTCTTTGCCATGGACCAAGCAAAAGGAAAGGTCGTTTTTACTTTTGTTGTTGCAAACCTCTTGTACCAGTGTTTGGTATCATACTGGAGTTTCTCAAGAGTTGGGCTGTGTCTGTTCTTTCTCTGCGATCACCTACAATTAAGTGGAGCATGACTTTGCACATAGTTACACAAAGGCCACCCTGGGGATTAGTGGCAGTTTGGTGCGAAAGATGTACCACCATTTGGCAGTTTGGCAGAATCTGCTGACTCAGATAATTTTGGGAGAAGACTTCTGAATTGTAGTCATTCTATTTAAAGAGGCACAGTATCTAGTTCCCTGGTGGTGTAGTGGTTAGGATTCCAGGCTTTCACTGCTATGGCTCGGGTTCAGTCCCTGGCTGGGGAACGGAGATCTGCAAGCCACGCAGAACAGCCAAAAAAAGAAAAATTTAAAAACCTTAAAATAAAACAAAGGTCACAAGTACCTGAATTTGGGGAGCAATGGCTGTGAGCACCAGATCAGCAGCCAGAGCTGGGCCCACTCTGCCACGCATATGCTGGAAGTGCGTCTGGGGCTGTTCTTGGGTGGAACCGCGGCCTTTGCGGAGCCAGACCACCTGAGGGAGGCGGGCGTCACGGCAGTGCTGATGGTGGACTCGGAGGAGCCTAACTTCAAAACGGGGGCTGAGGTCGAGGGTCTACAGAGTCTCTTCGTGCCAGCACTGGACAAAGCCGAGACCGACCTGCTCAGTCACCTGGATCGCTGTGTGGCCTTCATTATCCAGGCTCGCGCCGAGGGCTGCGTGCTGCTGGCGCTCTGCCATGCAGGGGCCAGTCGAAGTGTGACTGTAATAACCGCTTTTAGGATGAAGACTGACCAGCTCACCTTTGAAAAAGCCTGTGAAAACCTTAAGACTGTCAAGCCAGAGGCCAAGATGAATGAGGGGTTTGAGTGGCAACGAAGTGTTACCAGGCAATGGGCTGTGAAGTAGATACCTCCAGTGCGGTTTATAAACAATATCTTTTACAAAAAGTTACAGAGAAGCACCCAGAATTGCAGAACTTAACCTCAAGAACTCTTTGCTGTTGACCCATCTGCCATTTCACAAGAACTGAAAGATGGGGGTCTCTACAAGTGTAGAAAGTACAGGCGATCTTTATTTAGAAGATCTAGCATTTTGGATCGTAATGAAGGAAGTGGTTCTATAGCCTTTGCCCACAAGAGGATGACGCTGTCCCCCATGCTTTCCACAAGAAGTCAGGCTCAGTGTACATCTTGAACCTGTATAGTGGATGGAATCCACTTTGTTGGGAGTGATGGATGGGCAGCTTCTCTGCCCCAAATGCAGTGCCAAGTTGGGCTCTTTCAGCTGGTGTGGTGAACGATGCTCATGTGGATGGATAACACCTGCTTTCCAAATACATAAGAACCGAGCAGATGAAATAAAAATGCTGCTGGTTTTGGGATCACAAACAAGGAAAATATGAACTTGTTACATTTGATAACTTGCTGATATGTGCTACTCTTCCTTATTGTCATCTGTGGCAGATTGTGTAGTTTTTAGGCCGTTAACATTTCATTTGCAATGTGAGAAGATAAAATCACTTGATGTTACTTAGAAATTATACATTGTCAGCTGCTTATACTGTCTAAGTAGATTACTTTGTATAGAAATCAGAACTTTTTAATCATGTAAATCATACTTTGATATTAAAATCTTCTATATGGATACTTTCTTTATTTCATATATATTAAAAGTTGTTATTTTTTCCCCATCTTTTTAAAAAACTTATTCTTTAATTGGAGGAAAATTGCTCTACAATCTTGTGTTGGTGTCTGCTGTAGAAAAATGCAAATCAGCCATAATTACACATATGTCACCTCCTTAAAGTTGTGATTTTGGGAATGTTAGTTATGAATTCTCCAGGTCTAGATGGACAGAATAATGTCCAAAAATTTAAAACTGTCATATTTAAGTGACATCCTTTTATTTCTAGAAAAAGGGACATTAGTAAAGCTACATAAGTCTGGCTTTTTCTTGCAAATGTAGAAGGAAAGGACATCAGTAAAATGCTGACTAAAATGTCAAAAAAGAACCTGAATTTACATGGTAGTAGTGAAGCAGGCTAATCTAGTGAAATCATTAAATTTTTTCTTGTTCTCTTCTAGTATCAATTTTAAAGACCCACAGTTTGCTGAAGATTACATTTTTAAAGCTGTCATGCTTCCAGGAGCAAGGTAACAACTGTACAAGTTAGAAAATATAAACTCTTCAAGTTTATTTTGTGTAAGTGAAGTCCATCCCTGTAACTGAATATTGTATTTTCAAATGGTTAGAAAACCCGCACCAGTCCTGAAACCTAGCGACTGGGAGAAATCCAGCAATGGACGGCAGTGGAAGCCTCAGCTCGGCTTTAACCGGGACCGGCGGCCTGTCCACCTGGATCCCGCAGCCTTCAGGGCTTTGGGGTGAGTGGTAGGTTTTTCTGTCTGTGTATTTTGATTGTTCAGAATCTCCCATGGAACATTGTCAGCACTTACACCACAGATATTCGAGATCATTAAATACAACTGTTCTGCAGCTATTTTAATGACTTTGATGCTTTTCTGCTTTTCTTCATTTTTTAAATTCAATTCTGTGTCTTTGGTTTATCTTTTGCTTTGTGTTGCATGAGAATTCTTTTATTTTCTCTCAAGAGATTTTGCTGTCTCTGACCATTATTTCAAAAGAATGAAACATGCTCTTTACCCTCAAGAGAGTTGTGACTGAGTTAACCTCTGGGTGTTACAGTCCCTCTATGAGGAGCTGCCAGTTCCTGGGCTTGTGCCTGTGTGTGGAGGCCTCTGTGATGCCTGAGTGTATCTCCTGGCATATTAGTGAGGTCAAGCCTCTCAAAGTGTCTGCTGGCCTTTTGTATCTCCTCTGCTGTGAATTTCTGGTTCTTATTCTTTGGTTTCATTAGCTTCAAAAAAAAATTTTTTTTTCTTGGCTATAAAAGAGGGAGCTTTGAAGCAGAAACACATAAAGCTGAGATAAAAAGAGCAAAGTGTTAGGGCATGTATTAATGAGTTATCATCTGTGAATTGATGTTGGTAACTCATAAATAGATATTTCCAATTCATAGGAAAGCTTTAAGATTCAAAGTGGGCTTTAGGCAATAGGTTACCATCAGTAGCATGTACTTTTTGCAGTGACTAGTAAGGGACAGTGGCGTCATGGGCTTTGAGTCCTGAGTGTCTGGATCAGACACTTTGTCTACCACTGGATATTCTTATTAAGGTTACAAAATCTCTCTCTGCCTCCGTTTCCTGTGTGTGAAATGGAGGTTGTAATCACATCAGCCTCGTGAATTTGTGGGGATTAACAGCTTGGGATAGTTTCTAAACTGCTGTGTAAATGTGAGGTATTCAGCAGGTTGCTTGAAAGTCTTCATTTAATAGTTAGAAAAAAAAATGCAAGTCTAAAATACTCTCTAGATTTCTTTTCGGCATTATTTCAGAGACTTTGGAAAGCAGTGTAGAAGTATCTCTAAGTAGAGTGTTAAGTTCTGAGGATCCTTTGAATTTTTGATCCAGATTCCTACTTCTTAGAATTTATCCTGAGAAAATATTTTAGAGGAGCCTAGTTCTACACCCATGTCTCTAGGCATTGCTGTCTATACTACTAACTAGTACTAAATGAGTGGACAGGTTTAGTGATGTATGAGACACTAACATGTAAGTATTCTGTAATACTTAATACATATTACACTTAGAAAGACTATGAAAGGTATAGGGAAATGTTTGATGCAGTAAACTGAAAACAGTAAAATATAGACCAGTAGTATATACAGGTGAACCCTGAACAACTGTGGCATTAGGGACACTCACCTACTGAAAATGTGCAGCCATGGATTGTGCAGGACTCTGGTATTTACTGTTGAAAACACTCCACGTGTAAGTGGACTTGTGTTGTTCAAGGGTCAACTGTATAGTGATAGCAACAGCATAGGTCTTCGAGGGCAAAACTAAATATAATGCAGAAAAAGAAATAGACTGAAATGATTTTTTTGCATAAAGTACTAAATATTTACACGATTATCAGGAGACTTTGGTGTGACAAATGAACATTTGCTGTCTCCATTATCAGGTAATGTTTTGAATTTTGTTCATTATAAATCTTTCAGCTTCGCGTCGTCTTGGTCAGATCTAGTAGTGACGAGATGGCTGCCGGCATTTGTTTATTATAATAGTGATGGGTATGTCTGTGTCTAACTTGTGTTTTGGCTGGGGGCGGTTCCTTTCACAGCCACGTTATGCCGAGAGGCTCCTCTGGAACTGGTGTCTACAGCAATGCTGCACCACCACCCCCAACTTTCCAGGGGAACATGTACCGGCCACTCCTGCGAGGACAAGCCCAGATTCCAAAGCTCATGTCAAGTACGTTTTCAGTAATGGGTTCTATCTCCTAGCTTAAGTACTGCGACAAAGGGTGGTTTCTGATCCACATTGCTAAAAGGGTGGACCTAACAGCATAATTGTATTCATTTTAATTCGTATCCCCGTTTAATTTTACGTTTGCGCTCCATGGCTGCACTCAATTGCTAGAAAATACAGGCCATGTACCAAGTTCTCAAAGCCACTTTTCTTCATGAAGCCTTTGCATCTCCATTCCTGGTTGTCTGATTGCTTCCCAACCAGTCAGCCCCCGGGTGGCAGGGGAAGAGACAGTGTGGCAAGATGCTGACATTTGTTAAGTCCAAGTGTCGTATCATTTAAGTTTGCTTCTGAATGTTTCAAAGAAACATTAAATTTATTGAAACATTAAATTTAGAAAAAGCAGGAGGGGTTACTCTATTGCAGAGAACCCTTAGAACTTTTTTAAAATCAAAGTTACACCTGTCAAAGAACCAGATTAAAGTGATGATTGTTGGGAAATATTTATGCCATGTATTTAGTAGTATTTCATGCTGATTTACTTACAAAAGCATTTTTAACCTGAAGCCCTGTAAGAAAGGAGTTCTGATAGCCTCCGGCTCTCAGCGTTCTGTTTTCACTGTGTTCTGTCTGTCTGTCTGTGTTTTGTGCATCTTGATAGTGAATAGAGCATTGTTGCCTCCATTGTAAAGTCTGTGAACTTGAGCGGTTCAGTGAAGAAAGCACAGAGGGCATGGAGTTTAATAGGCTGTGGAGAGCTGCTTGGTACGGTAGTTTCTTTAGCTACTTTCCCCCCAGAATTGAGCAAATAGTGTTTCTTAGCATTTCCATTTATATCTGTGTGGAGTATGTATCAGGATGTACCCCATAGAACTGAAGCATCTAATCGGTTTGACAGAGCTATCTGTGCCCCGAGAGCTCACCAGTGGGTGAGGGCACCTCCAGCGGATAGTTAAAGCCTACTCTTCACTCACATGTTCCTTGTTAGTGCCTTTTTTCTGTGGCTCTTGGCTGATTAGTTCTATCTGCTGGTATCATGGCTTCCCAAGAGGAGAACAAAATGAGATGCAAATGCTAGACCCAGGTGTAATCCATCTATGTCTGTGTCTTGGTTTAGTCAGTCATTCTCAAGACTATGGTTGTGGGGAATTTCGGAGGTTACTATGTCGAGTAGAGTTTCTGAGGTTTGAGAAAACAAGTTTGAGTAGCACAGGTGAAAGAAAGTACGGGCTCTGTGTTAAGCAGCTTCCTTCCATCATCAATCAATGCATTCCGGATTTGATGTCCTTTTTTCAAATATACATCAAAGTGAATACAGCCACGACGATAACAAGCTTTTTCATGGACCTCCAATAAACCATCTTTTATATCACCTGTGATATGCAAACACTTGGGAAGTATTACCCAGGTCAGTAGTTCTTATCAGGGCATCACAGACCCAAATGAGAATCTATGTAAATGGGCCTGGTTTGATTCCTGGTCAGGGAACTAGATCTCACATGTTGCAACTAAACATCCCACGTACCCCAACGAAGATGGAAGATACCACATGCTGCAGCTAAGACCTGGTGCAGCCAAAATAAGATAAAAATAAAATTGTTAAAATAAGAATTAAAAATAGGAAATAGGCTTTGTAGAGTAGGGATTCACTTCGAGCAAGAAACAGGTGGCCCTCCCTGCCTGGTGACTTGTAAACATCATTTTCCAGTTGCTTGCTTGTATATATATAAAGAGTTGATTTTTGAATATTGACTGACAGTGTCACTAAAATTCATTTACTCTGATGTCTTGTCTGTATGTTCTTTTGGATTTTGAAATTCATGTCATCTGTGAGTAGTGACAGTTTTATGTATTCATTTTCTGATCTTAATGCCTTTGGTCTTTTTTACTTTATTGCACTACCCAGGACCTCTAGTGTGATTGAACATAAGTGGTGATGCTGGGCATCCTTGTTTCATTCCCAGTCTTCAGGGGAAGACTTGTTATATTTCACCATTAAATATGATATTGGCTATAATTTAATTTTTAGGTAAATTTTTAATTTATATTTTAAGAATTAAAAAAATTTAATGTATAGATAACCTTTGTTAGGTTGGAGGAGTTTCCTTCTATTCCTTGTTTCTAGTGGGTATTGGATTTTATCAACTGCTTTGCCTCCATTTCTTGAGGTGGTAATGTTTGTTTCTTTGTTTTTTATTTTTCCTCCTTCTGTTATGTGGTGAATGACACAGACTGATTTTTGACTGTTACACTAACCTGGCATTACTGGAATGAGGCTGATGTTGATTTATCCTTGTGTGTGTGTATGTGTGTGTGTGTTAGCATTTTGTGGGATATTGATTCATGTCTATGATTTGAGAGATAAGTTTAAAGCCTCACACATTCTGGGCTCATAAAACAAGTTAAAAAGTGTTCCCTACATTTTTATTTCTCTAGTAAGGGTTACTGTGAGATTGTTGTCATGTCTTAATCCTTCCAAGAATTCAGTGGTTTGTGTGAGTCTCTTTGCCAGAGCTTTTTAAAGTTTCTCAGAGGAGAATAGTGCACAGTTACATCTCATTTCTAGAAGCACACTCGGTTGTGGAAAGGCTTGATGGTGGTTCTGGTTAGGGAGAGAGGCGAAAGTCTGCACTCATCTGTGGCCACACTTGTACAGTAAGCACAGACAAATGCTGTAGCTGTCAGGAAAGGAAATTCCATGTCCTGTGAAGTTTCACTGATACTCTTCACACATAGCTCAACATAAGATTTGGCTTTTCTTTCTTTTTTTTTTAAAGTTTACTGTCATTAAGAATTTTATGGCGTATTTATTTCATGGCCTCTTGTGACTTCTCAATTTCTATTTATGCAGACGGGTCTAATCCCTGCATGTATGCCAACCAGTCTGTCTGTCCATCTATCCATCCATCTGTCTGTCTCTCTATATTTCCTGTCTGATTTGTATCTGATCCTTTACATTTACATTTTCATATCTTTTTTGAATACCAAGTGTTTTAGGGTGGTGATACCCTTTTAAGAAAAGCAGTGATAAGATCTTTTCTTATATTCTCCCCATGAGTCTGTGTTGTCAAGATGCTCACTCCCAGAGTGCATGTGTGAAGTGTGCTTGTTTCCCCTCCTGTGTTAATTAGATGTGTGTATTCTAAACTTTAAAAATACTGAAAGTACTATGCAGATCCCCAGTCTTGCTTCCTGGAGATCCTGAGCTTCTGAGTCTCGGGTTGAGGAGGCAGCTCTCCTGGTGCTTCTGACATTAAATAACATGAGACTCACCTCAGCCAACAGCGCAAGTGCACGTGGACCATGGTGTGGCGTGGTGTGGTGGGCATGGTCTGGCTTCCCCTCCACCCCTCGGCAGCCTGTGGCCTCAGGCAGGCTTTGATCAGGACTCAGCGCTGTTTCATTTCTGAAATGGTACAGAGAACACCCATCTCACAAAATTCCATGGCAAATAAGTTTAAGTTATTAAGTACTTGAACCAGTACCTGGCACATGGTGTGTGCTATGAAAGTATTAAGTGATAAATGATCCTCTATATAGCGTTCCTTTCTATGGAATTTTGAACTTTAAGTTTTGGTTAGAAATAGCTTTAGTAAAATTGAAATCTAAACTGGTTAGTCAGTCTTTTAAAATATTTGTAGTATCACAGCTGTTTCTTCATGTGATGCTGAGTTCATCAAGAAGAGCTACTGGTCACAGAGCCAGTTTCTGTCAAGTGTCTGCTGCAGGCGTCTCACTGTTGGTCTTTGATTTGTCTTTGATGTGTCAGTTTTTGGCTGATGGGTGATTGTCCGGGGACTGTTGGAGTCAAGTGCAGCCTTGAGTGCTCGGCATGAATAAAGCATTCGCTTCTGTAGCCTGGAGAACATGGCCTGTCACTTCTCTTCATTTCAGTCTGTAAACTTGTCAATTATCTGCATTTGAAAAGTGATTTTTGATTAGTGGCAATCAGTAAACATGGAATCTTTTCTGTGATTGCCACGGTGATTAGGTAAATTGTCCCTTGAGGAGCTGTTGGTAAAGCTGTGGTTTCTGTGGCCGTAGGGCTCTAGGAGATGGATGTGTTTTTAAAGATCACGGGAAAAAATTAGCTCTCATTTTTTTCTCTCTTGTGCTTTTACCTTTCTGAAGTGCAATTCAGTATCTCCCCTCTCTAATGGATCTTCTGTTAGAGCCATACAAATGAATGATAATAAGTTTGTTTTACATTCTACTTCATTACTTCTCAGCCAGGAAGTATTTCTGCTTTATGAACATTTAAGGGCCATATATATTGTTCAGAGCCACATGAAGAGATTTGTTTAAAGGTAGCCTTGAAGTTTGTCGATCCTCTTTAGTTTTCTTCTTTGATGGAGAGCAAGAGGTATTTTAATAGTCGTGTGATGGAATTTTTAAAAGTCTTATAAAATTTGCTTAGATTTTTAACAAAAAATGATAGTTTTTGCATGTGCTGAGTTTGGAAAGAAGATTGTCTTGGTGGTAAGAAATAGTGAACGAGAAACAGAGAGGAAAGCACCTGGCATACCAGAGTTGGTGGGGTAGGAACTCCAGCCTCTTTCCTGGGCACATATAGGGATACAGTTAGACAACTGAGAAGGGCTCTGCCTCTCCAAAGAAAACATTTGTGCACAGTGAACTTTACATTCCGGTTCTCCTTAGAAATACTGGTGTGCCTAATCTAACAACGTGGCATATTCGGATGTAGTGAATATTCTAGGATGTTGAGGACTTTCCCTCTACTTAAAGTTGTTCCTGGGAGGAAATACATCTGCTTTTTTTCCTACCTTTACTTTTCATAAAACCTTAGGATAAACATTTCTGAAGGCTTTTCTTAATGTGAGTGTACTTTTTTTTATTATCTTCATTCAATTCTCCTTGTATGAGGGGGCAGTCCCGTGGAAAGTGCGTACTCTGTGATGACACCAATATATAAAGAGAATCACAGCATTAAGTCTGTTAAAAAGGAGGCCTGTTTCTGGGCTGACCACAGTGATTTTGGAACATGTGAACTACAGAGTTAGACAGGGGTCCGAATGAAATTTACTNAGGCTTGATGGTGGTTCTGGTTAGGGAGAGAGGCGAAAGTCTGCACTCATCTGTGGCCACACTTGTACAGTAAGCACAGACAAATGCTGTAGCTGTCAGGAAAGGAAATTCCATGTCCTGTGAAGTTTCACTGATACTCTTCACACATAGCTCAACATAAGATTTGGCTTTTCTTTCTTTTTTTTTTAAAGTTTACTGTCATTAAGAATTTTATGGCGTATTTATTTCATGGCCTCTTGTGACTTCTCAATTTCTATTTATGCAGACGGGTCTAATCCCTGCATGTATGCCAACCAGTCTGTCTGTCCATCTATCCATCCATCTGTCTGTCTCTCTATATTTCCTGTCTGATTTGTATCTGATCCTTTACATTTACATTTTCATATCTTTTTTGAATACCAAGTGTTTTAGGGTGGTGATACCCTTTTAAGAAAAGCAGTGATAAGATCTTTTCTTATATTCTCCCCATGAGTCTGTGTTGTCAAGATGCTCACTCCCAGAGTGCATGTGTGAAGTGTGCTTGTTTCCCCTCCTGTGTTAATTAGATGTGTGTATTCTAAACTTTAAAAATACTGAAAGTACTATGCAGATCCCCAGTCTTGCTTCCTGGAGATCCTGAGCTTCTGAGTCTCGGGTTGAGGAGGCAGCTCTCCTGGTGCTTCTGACATTAAATAACATGAGACTCACCTCAGCCAACAGCGCAAGTGCACGTGGACCATGGTGTGGCGTGGTGTGGTGGGCATGGTCTGGCTTCCCCTCCACCCCTCGGCAGCCTGTGGCCTCAGGCAGGCTTTGATCAGGACTCAGCGCTGTTTCATTTCTGAAATGGTACAGAGAACACCCATCTCACAAAATTCCATGGCAAATAAGTTTAAGTTATTAAGTACTTGAACCAGTACCTGGCACATGGTGTGTGCTATGAAAGTATTAAGTGATAAATGATCCTCTATATAGCGTTCCTTTCTATGGAATTTTGAACTTTAAGTTTTGGTTAGAAATAGCTTTAGTAAAATTGAAATCTAAACTGGTTAGTCAGNATTAAGTACTTGAACCAGTACCTGGCACATGGTGTGTGCTATGAAAGTATTAAGTGATAAATGATCCTCTATATAGCGTTCCTTTCTATGGAATTTTGAACTTTAAGTTTTGGTTAGAAATAGCTTTAGTAAAATTGAAATCTAAACTGGTTAGTCAGTCTTTTAAAATATTTGTAGTATCACAGCTGTTTCTTCATGTGATGCTGAGTTCATCAAGAAGAGCTACTGGTCACAGAGCCAGTTTCTGTCAAGTGTCTGCTGCAGGCGTCTCACTGTTGGTCTTTGATTTGTCTTTGATGTGTCAGTTTTTGGCTGATGGGTGATTGTCCGGGGACTGTTGGAGTCAAGTGCAGCCTTGAGTGCTCGGCATGAATAAAGCATTCGCTTCTGTAGCCTGGAGAACATGGCCTGTCACTTCTCTTCATTTCAGTCTGTAAACTTGTCAATTATCTGCATTTGAAAAGTGATTTTTGATTAGTGGCAATCAGTAAACATGGAATCTTTTCTGTGATTGCCACGGTGATTAGGTAAATTGTCCCTTGAGGAGCTGTTGGTAAAGCTGTGGTTTCTGTGGCCGTAGGGCTCTAGGAGATGGATGTGTTTTTAAAGATCACGGGAAAAAATTAGCTCTCATTTTTTTCTCTCTTGTGCTTTTACCTTTCTGAAGTGCAATTCAGTATCTCCCCTCTCTAATGGATCTTCTGTTAGAGCCATACAAATGAATGATAATAAGTTTGTTTTACATTCTACTTCATTACTTCTCAGCCAGGAAGTATTTCTGCTTTATGAACATTTAAGGGCCATATATATTGTTCAGAGCCACATGAAGAGATTTGTTTAAAGGTAGCCTTGAAGTTTGTCGATCCTCTTTAGTTTTCTTCTTTGATGGAGAGCAAGAGGTATTTTAATAGTCGTGTGATGGAATTTTTAAAAGTCTTATAAAATTTGCTTAGATTTTTAACAAAAAATGATAGTTTTTGCATGTGCTGAGTTTGGAAAGAAGATTGTCTTGGTGGTAAGAAATAGTGAACGAGAAACAGAGAGGAAAGCACCTGGCATACCAGAGTTGGTGGGGTAGGAACTCCAGCCTCTTTCCTGGGCACATATAGGGATACAGTTAGACAACTGAGAAGGGCTCTGCCTCTCCAAAGAAAACATTTGTGCACAGTGAACTTTACATTCCGGTTCTCCTTAGAAATACTGGTGTGCCTAATCTAACAACGTGGCATATTCGGATGTAGTGAATATTCTAGGATGTTGAGGACTTTCCCTCTACTTAAAGTTGTTCCTGGGAGGAAATACATCTGCTTTTTTTCCTACCTTTACTTTTCATAAAACCTTAGGATAAACATTTCTGAAGGCTTTTCTTAATGTGAGTGTACTTTTTTTTATTATCTTCATTCAATTCTCCTTGTATGAGGGGGCAGTCCCGTGGAAAGTGCGTACTCTGTGATGACACCAATATATAAAGAGAATCACAGAATTAAGTCTGTTAAAAAGGAGGCCTGTTTCTGGGCTGTCTCTTATANTCTCCTTGTATGAGGGGGCAGTCCCGTGGAAAGTGCGTACTCTGTGATGACACCAATATATAAAGAGAATCACAGCATTAAGTCTGTTAAAAAGGAGGCCTGTTTCTGGGCTGACCACAGTGATTTTGGAACATGTGAACTACAGAGTTAGACAGGGGTCCGAATGAAATTTACTGTATTTCTTTTGATCTTTTTTATTATTATTATTAATTCATTTTTTGGCTGTACTGATTTTTCCTTGCTGCATGGGCTTCTCACTGCGGTGGCTTCTCTTGTTGCAGAGCATAGGTGAGCTTCAGTAGTTGTGGTTCCCAGGCTCTCAAGCATAGGCTTATAGTTGTGGCCCATGGGCTTAGTTGTTCCATGGTGATGTTTCTTATATTAGCTAATTTTGTTTAAATAAGACGCTAAACTATAATGCTTCTGGGAACATTTTACCAGTTTTCATAAACTTAAGTTTGGTACAATATCTGAATAGTTATGGACTACAAGTTAAAGTAATGATCAGAAAAAGTGGCCCAAGTGTTGCTTTTACTATTGATAGATTCCTTTTTCGTAATTGATTGAAAATCATTGTGTTTTGGGGTATGTGTATTTTAGATTTCTCTATAGAAATAAACCACACAGATGAAATGATTGCTGTTTTATAAGAAGTTCTGGTTTTACCTCCTCTGATTTAGATTTCCTGATGGTGCATAGTGATTCGGACATCACTCTGGGCCGAACTAGGTTTCCTGGCCCTGCTTCCTGTGAATTGTGTGGTGGTGAACTTCCTGAGTTTCCATTCAGGTCTGAATGTCTAATGACCACAGAGAAACATCATTAGCATTGTTCCCGGTTTGACTGCTACTAATTTGGTTTTTAAGGCTTCCCGGCTAGCTTAGTGGTAAGAATTCCTCTGCCAGTGCAGGAGATGCAGGTTCAATCCCTTGGTTGGGAAGATCCCCTGGAGAAGGAAATGGCCACCAGTGTTCTTACCTGGAGAATCCCATGGACAGAGGAGCTGGTGGGCTACAGTCCATAGGGTCACAAAGAGTCGGACACAACTGAGCAACTAAACAACAGTTTGGTTTTAAAGAGATGACAGGGAGGCGAAATTCCGATTGACTGGAAATGCATCCCTCTTTCAGTTTGGAATGGCATGCTGCTTGGGAGTGATGGAGGTGGAGGCCTCACGCACGCACGTGCCATTGGTCCGGGGGACTGGGTGGCTCCCCTAGCCTGGTTTGTCCACCTCGGAGGCTTTCTTTGGGCCAGCACCTTGGCCATGTTGCTTCCGAAGCGGAAACAGCCAGGTGCCTTTACTTGTTCCTGATTTCTCCTTGGCAGGAGGTTTTAAAGCACCATTGTACATCTCTTTCTTTTTCTCCTCAAGTAAACCCAGATTGCATCTTTTTGGTTGCTAACCAGAGATAAGCTTTCATTTCTTCTTTCCTTTAAGAAAGTAATTTTGAAAAGCATGTTTCTAGTTTGTGTTTCCATTAAAATGTGAGCTTGAATACATTATGGTAAGCCTTGTTGTCCTTGGGCCTTGGGAGTCTGGAGGCCTTACTGTCCTCACACGGAGACTTCATTAGACAACTCCTGGAACAGCTGGTCACACTCAGACCCTGCCAGAAGGTGACTGAGGTGGCCGAGACTGGGGGCCAGAGCGGTGGATAGTTGATACCAACTGTGGGCCTTGCTGGGGGTGCCCTGCACCCCATTTAGACAGAGGGCGGCAGCTACTTACCTGTTCCTTGTCATTCGTTCAGTGTTCCCGGCTTTGCTTCATGTTAGGGGAAGAGGTTTGACTGTAAGAAAACAGCAGGGAAGTAGGCGATCCCTTGTGAGCACATCCTCTGGCCTGTTTTGGAGAGACTGTGCTGTCTGAGTCCTGTCTGCACAGCTTAGAAAGTCAGGGTGCTTTCTGGTTGACATGTTTAAGGGTCAGATTTTAGACTTTCTATTAAAGTTACTATTTGTTCAGTTTTATGGATAAAGCCAAAATACCATCGTTTTACACAGCATTTAAAATATGAATGTAAAATACATACATGTGTCTTTGCATATACACGTACATACATAGCAAGGGAGAGAGAAACAAGTCAGTTTAATGAGAAAGGCTTCTAAAACTAAAAGCTATGTTTTCTTATCAAAGGAGAAATAATTTTACAGACAGATTTATTGACCTTGTTGATTTCATATCTTTTCACTTTTCCATGGTGTGTAATTATGCTAGTTATTATATTCGGTCTCAGTTTTTCCCAAGAATTGTTAATTATAATATATGTGGGTAGCTGAATAATAATTACTTTTCCAAAAAAAAAAATCTGCTGTTTAATCCTTTCCTGTTTATCTTCCAGATGTGAGGCCGCAGGACTCCTGGCGAGGTCCCCCTCCCCTTTTCCAGCAGCAAAGATTTGACAGGTAATACTAAAGCAGACATGAGTTTTCAATAATTTTTCACACCACCATTTAAGGTTTGGGCTTTCTCTGTAGTATGAAATGTACTTTCTCTCCTCTAAAGAATTTCTCTTGGGCCTGTTTAGGAAAATACATGGTTAACACGTTGAAGTAAAAGATTCATATTTATATAGTTTCCTGCTTTCCTTGGTTCCTAGCCTTTACTTTATTGATGCTTTTGAGGTGCCCTGAAAAATGCAACACAGAGAGCTTAAAATTGTATTAGGTTTTGGTCAGGCTAAACAAATTTCTTTTTAGAAGAGTTGTGCAGCTTAATGAGGCGTAACTAATGGGGTTCCACTTTTATCATTTCTTTGCTGGCAACACAGTGTCAGTACAGACCAACCATTGATTCTTGCTGCAGACCTCTTGAAGTCCTAATCAGCTTCTTTGGTACAACTTTTTCAGGGTTGACAAGCTTATTGTAGTGCAGTGTCACTGTAGGTCAGTAGTTATTAGTTGCCACTGAAAACAGTTTCTTCAACTACTTAAGACTGAACTGAATTAAACGCAGAAGGGACTCAGAAGAGGATTATGGGATCTGCAGTCTAATAAGTACCACGGACGAGGAAGAATGTGACATGGTTTAATAACAGGGGATGTTTGACATGTGTTCTTTCATTGATAAGTTGTGCTCGCCTAAGTCAGGTGGTCTCTGCATGACAAGGCAGCCAGGCTTGTTATGAATAATTATATTAACATCTGAAGAATAATTTTTAAGGGCAGCTTTAAAGTCTGTCGTCTCATGCTGGTCTTGCCTGCATCGGTAAATGCTGAGATGAGTTTAAACCTCCTCCTAGCACGGCTTCCTTCTTGGCCTTCCCAGTCGTGATCTGTTTTGTTCGCCTCTCCTCTGCCATTTTACCAGTCTGATCTGTTCACATCTGAAATGAATGAAGTGTTATTTGAACAGGGTTATAACCTCTACCCCCTTTAAGAAAGTTCTTTTTTTAGAGACTCCAAAACCTCGTTTCATTATTTTCTTCAAGAAGATAAAAGAAATTATGTTATTCAATTGTTTATTAATAGTATCAGCTACTTAGTGCAAGCTGCATTTTAATTTGGAACAGCTGCTCTTGCCTTTGTTTATGTTCTGCTTTCAGTGTGAGTGCTCAGGGCACATGGTATGTGCCACTTCAGCATCCTCAGAGCGGCACCATCGCCACACTAAATGAGTGAAGGGTGAATTTTTCTAAATACATATTATCACATTTACACTGATCTTTCCTTAGATGACCATCTTCTGCAGAATGTTTGTCACGTTTGCTATTTAAGATTTGGTTTTCCCACTTTGTTGCTTGCTTTTTCCCATGTTATTAAATACTCACCGATATTAATAATCACCAAAGTGCCAGCACTGTGCTAATAACATGCTTTTAGAAACATGAATTCATCTATTCCTCCTGTCGCCCCTTTGAAGTAGATGGTGTTACTTTTATAGATGAGGAAACTGAAGCCCACAGTTCAGTAGCTTATCTGAGGTCTCTCTTCCATACCGTTCTTTACCAAAAAACTTTTCACCCGAGCAAAACTCATCGGAAAACTGGCTCTGAGCATCCTGTCCCATGAAGCCACAGGGACTTCAGAGAAGTCCTTCCCCATCTGAGGCACCCTTTCTTCAGTCCTACAGCTTTCCTTCCCTCTCCACATTAAGCCCCCTAAGATCGTCACTGACATCCGTGGGGTTTTCTTTGATCTATGATCTATGCCCTAGTTAAGTTGGTATCTTCTTGACTGACTCTGTGAACCCAACAGATTTTGCCAGCCTTTCAGCAGATACTCACTCATTTCTGTAGCCTGGGTCAGTCTAACCTTGCTGACCTTACATGACATAGAGGAGAATATACAAACTCACTTTGACTTTGCTGAGATGTCACAACTGGCAAGTAGAATTCTTACTAGAACCAGGTTTCACTGATCATTACTTCAGTACTTTTCCACTGCACTAAGTGTTTGGTTGGGAACCCGAATAGAGAAGAAAGTTTTTTAAGTGTACTTTTTTATTTTTAACATAAAATACACTGTTCCTTGAATTAATTCCTACTTTGAGATAGTATTTATAATTCATATATTCATTTCACTTAAATTACAACAGGAGCACCCCGCTCCCACCTTTGCCTCCCCCCAAAAGGACAACCTGATGGTGTCCTCATGATAGCCATCATCATGATGGTGATCGAGGTCCAGCTCTCACCTCCTCCTCCCCTGGGTGCTGCCCTATTGTCTGTGTCCTTGCCAGTGGGGGAGTCTCTTTTCTGGCCATATCTTAGCCAAAGTGGCCCTTTAGTTTTTTAACTTAATGGATACTAAGCTCAGTTGTAGATTTTTAAAAGCTGATTTGTCATATACATATATATGTGTGTGTGTGTGTGTATTTATAAATTTAAAATATCCCAATGAGTAGTATATAAATATGTCATACTGCCAGCTACTTTCCAAAACAGTAATTCAGAAACTTAAGAATATTGTTGCCATCCACGGTGCGGAATGCCTCAAATAAGTTGCCTCAATCAATAGTTACTCATTTAAAAAAATGTGTGTCAGCCTCAGCACTTCCATCTCACATTTAGAATGTATTTTCCAGGGCAGATTTCAGTTTGTAAAAGTGTTTGCAAACTGATATAATCCAAGCAGAAGAGGGTAGTTCGTACATGTCCCGCTTACATGGCTCTTTCCATTTAATTATTTTTGTAACTATTTGATTATTATCTTTATAAATATTTTTGTCAAAAACCATTTCAGGTAATCATTTTAAACCAAAAGGAGAACTTTGTGCTTCTACATTGTGGCCTTGTTCTGTCTTTAGGTCATAAAATAATATAGAAGTGCATTTATAATGTATTTTAGCCATGCCATCTGATTTTCCTGAAACTCAGTTGACTGAGTTTTACTGTTGTAAAACTGTGGAGAAAACATGGTCACAGCTCATACAGTGTGTGAGCTGTACGTGAAACAAGCGGGTTTTGCATTAATGGCCCGATTTTCACGAGCTTCCTTGGTCACAACACGAAGCTTAACTGCTCAGTCCTGCAGAATCTGGAAGAGACCATGTCTTCTCTGCATGCAGAGCTGTTCCTGCTTGACAGTTGAGCTATTCTCGCTAAAATATATTTATATTAGTGAATTCAAAAATAATTAAAAGCCCCAAATATATGCATATTCTTTTTGAGGTACAGATCTTTCAGTTTATTTTGACTCACATCAGATTATATTATTAGAGTTCTGGTCCCACCACTGTGAAGAATAGCACTGGCCTTTCTAGAATTCTTTAGAGAGCAGTTCTTGGAGACATCACACAAAAATAGTTTTCTTTGCTGGTTTTTTTTTTTTTTTTTTTTTTAAGGGCAAGCTCCAAGTGTAGGAAGGAGAGGGGGGGGGGGGAGGATGGATTCAGGCTTGAATAGCTGTGAGAAGAATGCATTACCCGGTGAGCCCAGCTTTGGGCTTTCCCTGCTAAGACCTAGGCAGTGAGATTCATATGCTGATGTGGTCATAGCTAATACCAGCTACTCAGTGCTTTAGCAAATTTCAGGTTTTCTTATAATTCCTCCCAATGTCTGTAACAGCCCCCAAAGCTTCTACTGCTGAAATACACTGGGGAATTTTGCTACTGTTTATTCTTGGTAATGACTGTTGAATAAAATGGAAGTTGAGGAAAATACCTCAAGAAATCTGTGTCATACAGGGTGATTGCCTTTAGAGGGTAAATCTTTGCTACACTGTTTATGTGACAGCTTTAAATTGTTATGATTTAATACTTCATACCTGTTGTTTTGTATCTGCAGAGTTAAAATAGGCACTTGAAAACAATTAAAACATTTCTTTTGACCAGTAATCCGGGCCGGCAAACTGGGTTATAATAGCTTTTGAATCTGTGTTCCCATGTAAACTGTACACCAAATGCCAGTCAGTCCATGCCAATTAGTGCTCATGTTGCTAGGTCACCATGGTCAATTGAAAGCCGCATCAATAGAACTTGAAAAGGTTTCCTCCCGATCAGACCTTCTGACATATTGAGCAGAATAATGGATGGGAAAAAACAGCCAAGTCCCCTACCCTAGATTCAAAATACTCAGCAGTAAGAATTCATTTGCAGTGTGCAATTAACTAGAAAGAATGGACTCGAAGAACAAGCCTGGACATTTTAAAAAATAAAGCTTCATTCTCTCGTCTCGTGCATGTTTACTCTTTGGATAGCATCTTAAAATGTAGCCAGCTTGATGATCTTGGGTCCAAAACTTGAGTGACTAAAAAGGAAACTTTACAATTGAGGATGAACAGTTTTTTTTTTTTAAGTCAGATCTTTCTGATTCAACTGACTTTTTTTTTTTAATTAATTTATTTATTTATTTGTAAATTTAACTTTACAATACTCTATTGGGTTTGCCATACATCGACATGAATCCACCACAGGTACACACAAGATTTCATGAAATGTGTTACACTACACTCGCTGTGAGGGACCTAAAGGCCGCTCTGATCCTATATATCCCATACGACAAATCCAGGCACATTGGATTGTCCCAAGTTTGGAAATGATATCTGTGAGATTTTGACCTTTAACGTAAATGTGATGCTTTTCCNTTCATGAAATGTGTTACACTACACTCGCTGTGAGGGACCTAAAGGCCGCTCTGATCCTATATATCCCATACGACAAATCCAGGCACATTGGATTGTCCCAAGTTTGGAAATGATATCTGTGAGATTTTGACCTTTAACGTAAATGTGATGCTTTTCCACAGAGGTGTTGGGGCCGAACCTCTGCTACCATGGAACAGGATGCTCCAAACCCAAAATGCAGCCTTCCAGCCAAACCAGTACCAGATGCTAGCTGGGCCGGGCGGGTATCCACCCAGACGTGACGATCGTGGAGGGAGACAGGTGATGGATGTGGTGTGGGCTTTGGGGTGGAAAGCTTACTGCTCACTTTGTCCTAAGCGTACCTCTTGGGACTCAATGGTTGGTTGGTTGTTTTAAAATATCTGTGTCAGTACTGTTAAGAGTAGCTCAGTTGCCCTTGGATCTTTCATTAAAAATGTTTATGGGATGAGTATCTGCCTCACTAAATAGGTTGTACTTTGAAGATGCTGAAGAATTTTCAGACCAAAAGCCCCTTTAATAACAGCAATCTAATATTTAGCACAAATACGGTCCAGCACCAAAACATATTGTTTCTCTTTATGATGTTGCTTTTTGTTTTATTAGAAACTAGATTTGTGGAAACAAATGGTAATTTTATAGAAACTGAAAGTAATCTCTTACCTTTTCAGCTATTACCTTTATTCCCCTTAGGAGTTTTCTGTCTTGATTTATCTGTTGTGTCTTCATGGAATGAAATCTCCTAATTTCCCACTTTTTTTTAAACTAAATTTAAACCAGCTATACATTGAATGAGTATAGTAATTCCTAGACAAATTCAGTAAGAGGAAGCTTTATTTCCTTCTCTTTATAACATCCAGTTGTAGCAACATTTAAGCCTGAGGTCTGTTTGCCTCAGTCTATCCCTCAGCCATTTGACACGCTGGCTAGTATTTACATGCTCTTTAATCCAGTGCTTGCCAGAAAGCAGGGTCTGAATGCAGTAATTCAGAGTGTGTAGTATTCATGGAGTTGGCACCTGCAGTGATGTGAAGTGGTTATTAAATTGCTTACCTTGTGTTACCTCAGCCTTTTGCAGTGCTTCGAATATTAATTTTCTAATTCAAGTTCTTGCCATGTGTCCCTTTGTCCTGACAACTGAGAAGAATCTCCTGTCAGCTAAGAAAAATCTTTTCTTCACACTTTTTTTGGTGTACTCTTAAAAGTCTCAGTTCACTTTACAAGAAAATAACCATCTTAGTTGTCCTTTGAGAGAATTTTGTAATGGTCCTTTAGATGTATAATATTACTTTACATACATACTGTCTGCCCAGAATCTCTACAGATGATATATATCAGCAGGTTCTTTAGATTGAGACTTTATGCTGCTAGAGTCAAGGTGATACCAGGCAACCTAAACTGAATATTATTGAAAGGGAGGTGTACCTGCAACTAGAAGTTGCTCTGGAGAAATTTGAGTCCAGTCCCCTCATTTTCCAAGTCAGGAATTGAAACCTCAGATCTCCTGCTGTTCTGCAGCAGAGCTAGGGGTGCCTGTTAACTTCTGACCCCAGTTCAGTGGCTCTCTTGCTTCCTTTAGAAGAGATCCTCCCTTTAGAGGAGCTTTCTGCTGTTCCAGGAGGTATAATTGTTATTCACTTAGGAGATCTAAATCGTTTAGGACCTTTTGGAAATACATTTCCTATTCAGCCTTTTTTCTGCAAAGATTTCTTTTTCAATTAGAATTTTTGAAGCACTATTAAATTGTAGAAGTTCACTGTTAAAACCAGTAAAATTACATTTTCAGTATATTTTTAGTGGAGAACTAGTAAAGTGCTCTGAGCTTCAGTATGGGGAAAGGGGTCCATTTCAGAATCCTTCCTAGAAATGAGGAGTTGTGATGGCAGACACATCACATTTATCTTTAGGTTGTACTGAAATGGTGTTTGGAAGCATACTAGGAAATGTTATGAAAGTTCCCTGTAATTGATTATGTAATAACCTAATGTGGTCTACTATTATTTACAGCTAAACAAACAAAAATGCCTAAAATTAATAGTTCATCAGGCTTCAGCTGAGGCAGCAAGCTCCTGCCTTGGTTAAGCAAAATGGCTTTCCTAGTCTAATATGTCTGAGGATGACATGGGCACCTTCCCACAATGTGGCCTGAAATACCATGGGGACTGGGGGAGGGGCTGGTGGTGGGAGAGACTGACAAGTGTTTTACACAAAACACTTAACTGTCCTTCATTTGTGTACATTTTAAGGAATTTCTTAGGTGCTTGTTAAGGCTGAGTTGGTTAGTTGTCAGTGATAGCATTTATGCTAATTTCCACTCGCGTGCAGCTTTGGAAAAGGCTGAAAACCAAATACACATGTTTATGGAGACTGTCCATGTGATATACCTATAAGAAATATTCCCTTTCTTTTTGGTTTGTTTTTCCATCGAGAAGTAAGATTAATTTCTTTGCAGGAGGATTAATCCACAAAGTAAACTTTTGCTTTTTTTTTTTCCTTCAGGGATATCCCAGAGAAGGAAGGAAATACCCTTTGCCACCACCCTCAGGAAGATACAGTTGGAATTAGGCTTTTGTAAAGCTTTCCCAGATCCTTTCATCATTCTACAGTTTTATGCTATTTGTGGAAAGATTTCTTTCTCAAGTAGTAGTTTTTAATAAAACTACAGTACTTTGTGTATTTCTTTTAACTGTATATTTCTACTGATCTGATCTCACTGTTTTATGTTGCTTTCCAAAGATGTGTGTTGCATAATACAGTGGATCTGAATTATTGCTTGTAAAACACATTTGATGGAATAGGGATACTGGTTTTTCATTATGGTTAAAAATCAAGCCAGCTGTGGATTTCAAAACACAGTGTATTCTAGATCATCTAAGATCCATGCTGATTTTTAATGCACAAGAATTTAGTATGAACTCTTGAGCTGGAATCCTCAGCTAACTAGAGTGTATATTGTTCAGTATTTCTTTGGGAACATTTCATTGATGTACTTGTCATATGGAAATTTCTGGACTTTAGTAAAAAACAATGCAAAACTTAGAACTTTGGTCTCTTTTGTTTTTCTTTTACGGTATCTAAACTTTGAAAATCTTGGCAAGTGTATGGTTTTTTTTTTATCAATATATCAGAATTTTCTACAATTAGATGTCAATAGAAAATCAATGAAGAAGTAGATTTTAAGAGGATATGGTCAGAAAGACAACCCATCTGACTCATGTATGTATTTCCACTACTAATTTGGCAAATTATAAAATCTTCGTGAGATTATCTACATTTTACAAATTTCATGCATATTTGTGCTGCAGTTTTAAAGATTTAAATCTTTGAGAATTCTCAAAGTTTGACAAAAATCCTTGAGAAAAGTTCAGGGGGTGGTGATGAGTGAGAGAGGTGAGGAAGATTGTGGTATAGATAAACTTCTAGTTACAAAATAGAGTTATAGGATGAAATTTACAGCATGAAGAATATAATAATAATATTTTTGTATGGTGACAGATGGTAACTAGATTTATTGTGGAGATCAGTTTGTAATGTATAGAAATCTGGAATCAGTCTATGCCCTTGGAACTAACGCAGTGTTGTAGGTCAATTATACTTTAGTTGGAAAAAAAAAAAACCACAATGGAAGAACAGAAAGAAGAAAACTTGAAAAGTTTTGGACTTCCTTAGTGGTCCAGTGATGAAGAATCTGCCATTCTGAGAAGATTGCACATGCCACAGGGCAACTGCGCCCCAGCACTGCAAATACTGAAGGCCACTTGCCCTAGAGCCTGTGCTCAGCAACAAGGGAAACCCCCACACCACAACTGGAGAAACCCAGAACGCAACAATGGAGATCCAGCACAGCCAGAAATGAGTCAACAAAGGATTTAAAAAAGAAAACTTGGAAAGTTTAATTCCTAGCTAAATTGCCTATGCTCTTTGGTATATTTTTGCATTATTTCACAATAGATTCCAATTTGTACTCATTTTTCCCTTGCTACTAAGTACACTAATTCCTTAAATGTATGCTTGCAGGTCACCCACAAGCACTTCCATATATGTTGTTTTCCACAACAAATTTAGACATGTATGAAGACTTGTCCACTTTTCCATTCTAGCCTTAGATTGTAAAATAAGGTTTCTGTCTTTCTGACTTTTGACATTTTTGCTTTAATATTCAACAAAGGCAACTTGTTAATCTTAAATCTATTCAGGAAAAATCCCACCTTAACCTTGGATAGATAGGAAGGTATTTTGAAGCTATTGAGTTCATTGCTGATGATGGGTGAATACAGCAGGGTTCTTTATTGTTGAGATAAAGAGTCTCTGCTGGGAATTAACTATTATATATTACCATCACAATACAGTGAAGGAATAATGCTGTTTATCTTCTGAGTATTAACAATGTGTAACACCTGAATCAAGTATTGCGTATTCTACAGGAGCCCGTGTTCATGTCTTAGGGTATACAGCTTCATAAGTAACCTATAGCCACGCTTCTACAGAACCTAGATTTCTCAGATCTTTAATTTTGGTTTAAGTTTTCATGAGCGTATCTAAAGTAATTGTTTTTGACTTGGTTTTTTGCACCATTGCACGTAACTGATCAAAACACATTAAGTTTGAAAATGTTTTTAAGTGTTTAGAAGACATCTAAGCAAAAGCCTGATGGGAAAATTAAATACCTAGCTTTTCTCCAGCAGGTGGTGAGCCCTCGCTTCCTTCTCTCTCCTTACTCTGACATCTCTTTCCAACTTGTCCCCACGTTTGAATCTTCCAGAAAAAGTCCCCTTTACTTCAACAAAGGCTTTTAGAATTTTCAGTGGCGCGTTTAAAGCTGTATCTAGCTCCCTCCACTCAGGAGTAAATAAAGCCGACGGGTCGATTCTGTGTAGTTTACTCCACCTTACTAGGCTTGAGTAGGGCCAAGTTTTCAAGGTCTCATGTTGAAGGTTTTTAAGCATTTAAGAACCTGGGCACAGCCCGACTTCATCGCGGCGCTGAGAGCCGGTGGTGAGCGTCTGTCTGCAGGGTAAGGTCGAGGGCAGCACACGGCCATCCGTCCATCCCGGAACGCTGTCCGGCCGCGCGACGTAGGGGATGCAGGTGGGGAGGTGACCTGCAGGCTGACCCCAAGCCACAGCCGGGCGGGCGGCTCAGGGGGGCGCGCGTCGGCGGCATCATCACCTGGGTTCCCTGGGCCCCGCGCCGCAGCTTTGCCGCCCGCCAGCGTCGTCTTTGCTCCCCGCATGGACGCGATCAGCGGCCCTGGAAGGAGGCAGCGGAAAGGGTCTTCTCCGAGGCTATTGTTTTTTTCAGTTCTAAGCCTGAGGGTAAGTTAATTTCGCTTGGCTTGGAAATCAGAATGTAGTCGTTCTCCGACGTAACCTGGAAGCCGGGTTAGCAGGCTGCGCGGTCCCGGACGTGGCCTGCATCCGGCTTGTCTAGCCCTGAGGCTGCCTGGAGCAGACCCGCTAGCCTTGGGCCCGCGAGCGCCAAAACTAATCAACTAGCAAGTGGCCCATTCTCGGCGGATTTCTTCTCCACTCAGGGTGAGATGAATATGTGCATTGCTAGTTATCTGATATCGCATATATGGCACGAGGGCCAGAGGTAACAGGGTTTAATTAGTGTGTGTGAAATGGGAATGGAACCATTTACTACCGCAAAACAGTTTGTACAACTTAAACTTAGGCAACATTTGCGATTTACCTTTTATTAGAAATCACCTAAGCAACTAATGAAAGAGGTTACATGGAAATTTAGAAACTGAAATAAAAGGCATTTCATTCCAACATTCTAAAGCAAAAACAAAGGAAACCAAAACACCTCTCTCAGAAGCTTCCAAACCTCCGTGCTCAAAAAATAATGACATAAAAATGATCCTAAAATCACAAAGTGATCTCAATACTTACTGGAGAGAGCGACTCCTGACTTCAAGTCTTCTTTGAATTTTCTCCAGATGCTCACCAATTTTCACTAGCAGCAAAAGTCTACTTATTTCCTTTTTAATAAAATGTATCCTAGTGCCCTGTGTTATTGGATTTGAGCATGGCAAGTAGCAGTATTTTTAAAAACTGGATTTGAGTAATTAACATATGGAGTTTTATTCACATATTAATGTTAATATTAAATAGTTGGGCGGTATCATTCATATTCTCAACTACATCTGAAACTTTTATCACCACTACACTGTGCATTATCTTATGCACGAATTCATATCTAAAAATCCAGTCTTGGGTCTTTATGTGATTATGGTTCACAAATTTTTAACTCTTTCTAAAAGTCATCATTACGAAATGCAGCTAACAAAGCAAGTCTTTGGAAGGTGCTTGCATTTAGTGAACAGGATTGTGTCTCTGATTTGCTTTAAATTGCAAGTAAACAGTCAATAGCAGAATGGAGTTTGGACACATCTGTGTTGATAAAAGTCTGACTGACTTGTTTTGACTGTTAGGTTTTAGTTCTAAGCAAAGCCTCAAACAGAAGACAACTGGGTTATACCCCTCTTCCGTGTACAAAACACCCTTCCTGTATCTTTCAACATTTGTGCACACACACACACACACACACACACACACACACACACACACATATTACTTCAATTTACATCCCAAAACAGATTTCAGAAAAGTACCTGCAATCTCCGCCATTCCTCTCTGCAACTTGGATTCTGGATTTTGGTTTCTGTGCCTCAACTGGGAAAAAATAGGTTAGAGTGTTGTAAAACCCCCAAATCCTTTAGGAAACTGTGACATCCGCAGTTAGCATTTCTCAAACTGAGTTTTGCTGTGGCCTCTGCTAAACTTTGGAGGGGCTTTGTTCCCACTTAAGACGCTGCGCCAACCTCCCTCTTGGTTGTGAAGACACTTATCCTCCTCTTCAGTTAATGAGTTTCACCTAGTCTGGCCGTTTGTGTTTTTACAAAAGATCTGCAAAGCACTAATTGCAAAAGAAAAAAAAAAGCTTTTGTTTCGCATTAATCAGAATGTGGAATTCTACAGTATAAACATTTTCTATTTTAATGTTTCAAAAGCAAAGCTTATCCCAATTTCTGGATGTGCACACAAACTCGGTACATTTCTGGGTGCAGAATGTTAAGCTCTCTGTGCCAATTACCTCTGGCTTGAGTCCCTTACTATTTAAAGGAACACTGAAAAGAAAAAGATATGCTTGTACCAAATACACTTTCAGAAAATATTGTATGAAGAAGGCTGTTTCTTCTTAATGGTCTTTTTGATTGATAGTTCACTTAGTCTAAGGGATTTTTTTGTTCCAAAAATTATCAAGGGAAAAACTGTGCATGAAGATTTATTTTCTTTAATTATGTTACTCGGAAGCCTTACTCCATAAGCTACTGTTTTTGTTAAGTATTGGGCTGTAAAAAAAAAAAAATTACAAACCATGTGAACTTTTATAACATGTTTTCTAGAATTGCAGAAGTTGAAGGAATCAATATAAAGCAGCATTATTAAACCTGGCACATCAGTAGTAGTTACGCTAGAGCATTTTGAAAATCAATTTTATTAGTATGCAAAAACTCAAACTGGGAGAATTTTCTGAAAGTGTACTGCATCATTTTCATATTTTTTCTGCTCAAATTTAAAATGTGTTAAAAATCAGTTGTCATTTTACAAAAATGCATTCACAGCATTGATAAAGATTGATTCACTTGCTTTAGTGTTTTTTTCCTCTTTGTGAAAGGAACTGGAGTTTTTATTATTACCGTTTACTGTAGAAAATATAGAGAAAGTGCAACTTTTAAACACTTTGCACAGTTCAGAGAAATACCCAAGCAATGAAGTGAAATAAAATGTTTCACTGCAAACTATTTAATAATAGTTTTATATAATTATATTTATAGTTTTATATAATTATATAATTGTATTTTAATAATTCTAAAATTTCAAATGTAGAAGAGGTTTAGGGTCCCTGGGAAATGTTTTGGTCATTTGTAAAACATGCATTATCCATGTTATGTCTTTAAGTTTTCTTCATTTTATGAACTCACTTTTTCCAGGCTTCTTTTAGTATTTTTAATCTACTACCAGTTCTTTAAATCATGAATAAACTGAGCTGTGTTGTCACATCATGCCAACTAGTGTAAAAAAAAAAAAAAGCCTATACAACGTAGTGAAAAAGAAATGATCATTTGACATTTACCAAAAAAAGGAATTAAAAGATTCTAAGTTATATTTAAATATCCTTTTGAAACATAGGAAATATAAATCAGCATATTAAAGAGTAAATACATTATTTGTACAAGAAAACAACAAAATCGGTGTGTAACCCCTATTAACTTCTAAATATGAGAAAATAATAAATATTTTACCGATTCTTTACACACTGATTACCATTCAATTAGTCACCTTATTTTTTTCCTTCTTGACATGCTTTCAAAAATAGATTGATGTCTGTCTTAGCAATTTTGCTTGCTTGTTCTAGTGTTTTATCAAGGTACTTTAATTCACATAATCAAATACCTTAGAGTAAATAACATGTCTGTAGAATAGGGTATAATTTATTTTGTCCGTTGACTTTGGGAGACCAGTTTCCATATAAAAAGTAACTTACAATCTTTTCTTTTGATGATCTGCATCTTAGGAGGAAAAGCCTCTTTTAGAATAATATACACTCATTGCCAAATCATGATCAAAACATTTTAAAAACAGCATTAAGTTTAAAAAGCTATATCAATTCATATAAGCAATATTTTGATTACGTTTATTCCATTTCTCTAAATGGCAATAACTCCTCTGCAGTAATGTTGCTATGTGCATGATCCACCTTGAGCTACAATTCAATTTACTTTCCATCAAACATTAATGAAATTGCACTTAAGCGGGGGCAGGGGGAGCGGTGAGGCGGGGTTCGAAAATTAATCTCCCAAGGTAAGTTCCACTTCAAGAAAAAACCTTGTTAAAGCTGGGTTGACTTTTAGAGCTACAAACACCACCTAAGTCTCCGACGTTTGAAACTCCGAGAGCTTTGGTTAGGAACGTGGTGGTGGATGTGGACTCGGCCGGCTTTTTACACAATTTAGGAACCTCCGGAAGGAGGAAATCACCTCAAAGCCTCCCGGCCGGCGCGATCTCAAGATTCGCTCCTGGGGCTTGTCGCGTTCCCACCCGCAGCGGAGGCCCGGCGGGGCGCCCGCCCCTCTCCGCGATCCGTCCGTTCTCTTGCGAGCNCCGGAAGGAGGAAATCACCTCAAAGCCTCCCGGCCGGCGCGATCTCAAGATTCGCTCCTGGGGCTTGTCGCGTTCCCACCCGCAGCGGAGGCCCGGCGGGGCGCCCGCCCCTCTCCGCGATCCGTCCGTTCTCTGGCGAGCGGTGGCCCCGCCGTCGGCGCGAGCAGACCCTCGGGCGGCGGCGGGACCCCCGGCCAGCTGCGCCGTCACCACGTCCGGCCGTAGAGCAGGTTGCCGCCCAGCGCGCCGCCGCCGTAGTCCCCCGCCGCCGCCGCCGCGTCCAGCCCCGCCAGGCCTGCCCCCGCCCCGTGCAGCGCGGGCGGACTGGGCGACAGCTCCTCCAGCTCCGGCGTCGGCGCGGGCGGCTGCGGGCCGGCCTGGGGCGTCGGCGTGGCCGCGCCGTTTTGGCAGGGCTTGCCGTCCTTGACCAGCACCGGCACGGCCACGCGGCGCGGCGACGGCGGCGGCGGCGGGCCCAGGCCAGCCTCCTGCTGCAGCTGCTGCGCCGCCTTGTCCTTGGCCTGGCGCTTCATCTTGTAGCGGTGGTTCTGGAACCAGATCTTTACCTGCGTGGGCGTCAGGTGGATCATGCTGGCCAGGTGCTCGCGCTCGGGCGCCGACAGGTACTTCTGCTGCTTGAAGCGCCGCTCCAGCTCGTACACCTGCGCCTGCGAGAACAGCACGCGGCGCTTCCTCCGCGGCGCCGCCGCAGCGTGCAGAGGCGCCAGCGACTTGGCCGTGTCCGCGATGCCCGTCAGCGACCCCATGCCGGCCACATTCACGCCCGCCGACGGCCCCATGAACCTGGAGACTGGGGAGGGGCCCAAGGGGAAGACCGGTCAGCAACCGCCACCCCGCTCTCTTCACACCGCGGCGGCCGCGACGCCCGCAGGGTCGGTTGGGTCCCAGAACGCCCGCGCGCTCAGTGTGTCAGGGTCCCAGGACGCCCCGCGCGCTCAGTGTGTCAGGGTCCCAGGACGCCCCGCGCGCTCAGTGTCTCAGGGCCCCAGGACGCCCCGCGCGCTCGGTGTCTCAGGGCCCCAGGACGCCCCGCGCGCTCGGTGTGTCAGGGCCCCAGGACGCCCCGCGCGCTCGGTGTCTCAGGGCCCCAGGACGCCCCGCGCGCTCGGTGTCTCAGGGCCCCAGGACGCCCCGCGCGCTCGGTGTCTCAGGGCCCCAGGACGCCCCGCGCGCTCGGTGTCTCAGGGCCCCAGGACGCCCCGCGCGCTCGGTGTCTCAGGGCCCCAGGACGCCCCGCGCGCTCGGTGTCTCAGGGCCCCAGGACGCCCCGCGCGCTCGGTGTCTCAGGGCCCCAGGACGCCCCGCGCGCTCGGTGTCTCAGGGCCCCAGGACGCCCCGCGCGCTCGGTGTCTCAGGGCCCCAGGACGCCCCGCGCGCTCGGTGTCTCAGGGCCCCAGGACGCCCCGCGCGCTCGGTGTCTCAGGGCCCCAGGACGCCCCGCGCGCTCGGTGTCTCAGGGCCCCAGGACGCCCCGCGCGCTCGGTGTCTCAGGGCCCCAGGACGCCCCGCGCGCTCGGTGTCTCAGGGCCCCAGGACGCCCCGCGCGCTCGGTGTCTCAGGGCCCCAGGACGCCCCGCGCGCTCGGTGTCTCAGGGCCCCAGGACGCCCCGCGCGCTCGGTGTGTCAGGGTCCCAGGACGCCCCGCGCGCTCAGTGTCTCAGGGCCCCAGGACGCCCCGCGCGCACCAGGCCGGATTCCCAAGCGCTCCCCGCGCCCCGGGCTGCGGCGGGGAACGCCCGCGCCGTCCTCGGCCCTCAGTCCCGCGCTCCTCGCCCCGCTCACTTGACGAGTAGCGTGGGTCCGGGTTGGCGCCGTACCAGCCGGTGGCCGCGGCGGCCGCGCCGCCCCGCACGCCGTCTGTGTAGGCGGGCAGCTCGCCCACGTTGCCCAGGCCGCCGTTGCAATAGCCGCCAACGGCGCCGTGCGGGAACTGCGAGACGCCGGGCGGCATGTGGTAGGTGGCGGCCGCCGCCGCTGCCGCCGCCGCCGCTGCCGCCGCCGCCGCGTTGTGGCCCGCCATGGCGTGAGGGGGCTGCATGCCCGCCGCGGCCGCCGCCTGCGAGGAGGACCCGGGCGGCGGCGCGCGGTAGGCGGCCCCCAGGGGCGCCCCCAGGCCGGGCGGCGTGCCGTCCATGGCGCCGCCGAACTTCTTATAGGTCTCCTCGATGGGGCTCAGGATGTCGGACACGGAGAAGGGCGTCGTGTGCTTAGGGCTCAACGACATGGCTCGGCGGGCGGCCAGGTAAGGGGGCCCGGGGCGCTCGCGGGTCGCCGCCACCTCGGCCGCGGCGGCTGCGCCTGTGACCAGAAGTCGGCGGCGCGGCGAGCCCCCCGCGCTGCGGGATCTGGGGTTTATTTTAGTCCGGCGCCGGGTTTACGACAGACTCGGGGGGCGGAGCAACATCCCAAACGAGCAAACAATGGTCCTTGACATCTTTTTTCTCTCGCCAACACCCCCACCCCACCCCTACTCCCCATAGAGGAGGCAAAAAAGGTAAAGGGGGCAGTTGGATGTTTCTTGAAAGGATCACCCCCTTCGCTTTCTCCATCCTTCCTGCTTCCATCCAGACTTCCTGTTACCCTAGCCCTGGAACATCAGGAACAGAAACTCTGAGGCTGGCGTCGAGGCTGGATGTGAAGGACCCCGCGCCTCTGCCCATCAGACCCCAGTTTCCTAAAGTGATTTAGTAGCAAAGTCCAGTGTATCTGGAGGTGGGGGCGGGGGTGGACAGAATGGTGCTAAATTGAGAGCGGATGGCGGTTTCGTCTAGTCCTCTCCAGCTATCAGCTTCTCGCTTGCTCCATCATCTAAAGTGTTAAAAAAAAAAAAAAAAAGCTCTTGGGTCCCACCGTAAGAGCGCATAAAGAGACGAGGTACAATGACCGTCCTCTCCCTTTGTAGGGTTTCTAATTTATGCGTCTTTAGACTCTCAAGCATCATTTTGTGGGCAACCAACCGGGCACTTTCAAATTAGCTCAAAGTATCCAAATCCAAAGAAGAGAAAACACACAGACACACAAATACACGGATGCTAATTTGTAAGTATTCTGTTGTTGCTCTGTGGGGATAGAGGTTAGATAAGGGAAAGAGGTTAGGTTTTTATGTATTCTAATGTTTCCTGTTCAGCTCGCACCTGTAAAGTTTTGTACAGGTTTCTTTCCCTTTTGTCCCCCCACCCCCA